>JAHBMJ010001469.1:3245-30498 GCA_018398765.1 Chromera velia
GGGGGGGGGGGGGGGAGGGAGACTGCGTGTAGGCTGAACTTGTGTGTGTAAGCGTCTGTGCGTTCAGATTCGTCAGGAGTACATCCACGTGCCCCTCGAGACGTACAGAAAGGCGCGGGCGGGAATTCTCAGGAGGATGCTTGAGGCCAGCAAGAGAGAGGGAGAGGGGCTGTTCAGCACTCTGGGGAATGCCGCAGAGGAGAGAGCCGGAGAGAGCCTGGAGTGGGAAATTGCAAAGTTGGAGTCAACAGAAGAAAACTTTCCCCCTATGTAGAGCGGGTTTGAGACACTTGGTGGAGCCGAACAAGATGCATGCACCACGGATTTGGTGTCTCGCTCAGTCATGCCGCATCATTATGCTGTCTTCATCATTATCATCATCACACGCCTTCAAAGTAAATCTTTGGAGTCTAGCAAATCTTTGTAACTTGCTAGGTAACTTAATTGTAAGCATACTTGTAACTTAAGTTGTAAGCAGATTCCCTACCAGAAAAGATGAACCATTTAAATTTCGAGCAAGTTGTTGACAGCCTTTAGTATCTTTTAGCTAGCTTTAGCTCGCTTTAAGTCTAGTTTCAAAGTTTAAGATCGATTTACGTATTAAGGCTCATGACAGTTATAATTTGAGAGCTAAGCTTTGAAACTGTACTGCTGCCACTATAGGCTAGAGGTAACTAAGAGGTTTCCAAATCTGTCCGACTAAAAGTATACAGACGAGCTGCTGTAAACTTCAAGTTACTTCAAGTTTAATTTTAGATCTTATTCTAAATTTTATTTTTACTCTTTTTTTCAGGTCATTGTGATGTCAAAAGTCTTATTGTTTCAATTCATCATGCATTGTCATACATTATTTTTACAACTTTCAATTAAACATGACAAAACTCTAAATTATAAAACTCTTTTTTGTTATTAACAACAATGAATGTTTAAGTTAATTACAAGACTCACCCTAAAGTCTTAATCCTGCATATCACAATCTGATTCATTATCATCATCAACCTAGTCATTATTATTATTATTATTATTATTATTATTATTAATCATCAACAATTAACGCCTGTATGATTTTAGAACTGGACCTCAGCTGTATGAATTTAGTAAAGAATATTATTGGCAATTAATAAAAGAGACGTAAATCGGTTCAAATTCTTCCAAATAAACCATTTGAGTCGACTAGTGAGTCGAACAGCTCCCGCTAGCAGCTCTCGTCTGCCAAACCAAGTGGTCCACATAGCAACAGACAGACTGGGCGTCTTCCGTTAATATAGTAAGAAGATCTGTAGACGTTTCTCTTTCTCTTTTCTTTGTGTTTGATGTCTACCTTGCTGAAGAACAAAAAGCACGAAAAGGGCCTCTTCACCCTCATTGTTGAGCTGACCTTCCAGGCAGGAACTTTCTGATCCACAGACAGGACACCATCTAAACTGGGAAAAGCATCGACAAGCAAGCTCATTACGCAACACAGCTGGCGTTTTTCTCCTCTTTCATCGTCATGTCCGGCGCCTGAAAATGTAGTGCAAAAACCGTATTTCAAAAAAACGTTCCGGCGGCGTTCGTCCTTTCGCCATCGTTTCTACACCTTCCCTCAGAAGTGTCTGTCTTCTGATTCGCAGACCCCGAAGGAGCATGCCGTTATGTATTCTGGCACCTCTCTTTGTGTTGTGCATGCCCCTCCATACACGCAGACTACGACCATGCACGGTGACCATGCACGAGCTCAGTCTGTGACTTCCGGCACGTTCCCCACTCCGTATAGATGCATGGGTACACTGCGAGAAACACAACGCGATCACATAATGGTACAGCCACCAGAGTCCGAGCTGGAAACGACGATCCCATCGGAGGTCGGGCCATCTCCGTGGAGAATCGCCACACTCTGCTTCGAGAAATCCACAGCGTCAGGGAAGAGATACTTGTTGCCGCCACAATACTTCACCCGCTCCTCCGGCAGAAAAAAGAGATGTACTTTTGGTGCTTGCCTTTTGGGGGAGCTGAGCCTCCTCCCCAGAGAGATGCAAGCTCGCTCTTGGTCAGGTACACTCCCGGTCCATGTGCAGCGTCGGTCTGAGAACTTGGAGAAATTCTGATTCGCTTTTCTCTCATGATCTGGTTGAAACTGTCCTCGTCTGTCCAGTGGTAATACCTGCACATCTCCGGGAAGGTATGGGAGGCTTATTGAGTAGAGACTCGCTTTGACTGGTATGTAGAGGCGCGGCTGTCTCTGTGGTGAGACCCTGAGAGACGGTGATTCTCGTCGGTGGTTGAGCAGGTGACAGCTTAAAGTTTGTGTCGCAGTCAATTTGATGGAGCTCTTTGCATAGGGAACGTTTTTTGGCATGTTCACTCTGCCTGATGGTCTACCATTGCTGAGGATCGGCCACCTTTGAGTGGTGACTCCAGCTGTAGACAAGTGTGTGGTGATACATTGATGACTCGGACTTTGAAGGCTTGCAGTGGCACTGGCTCGGATCTGGCTCGGCGATTCAAGCATGCAATGCCATGCATATGCATGCATGCATGCGATCTTAACTCGGATATCCACGGAAAGCAATGCTGAGGGGGCACGTTATCATAACTCTACAACAACTCTACCTCCAATTCAACATGAATTCTACCGCGAATCAAGGGCGCGGCTATTCGCTGCGGAACTCGCACGGAGAGCTTGCGCACCTGCAGCTACCTATATCGATATATTGCTGACCGATCCTTAATATGCATTTGTTTGGGGAGACGCAAAGACGGGTCTCACAAATTCATACTGTTGACAGTATGAGCAGAGAAGGAGCCACCATCTGGGTCATTGGACGTCATCTGGGACCAACGGCAGGCAACCATCAGGTGTCATGATAGTACCCTGGTTTACTTGTAGCTCTCCATTGATTTCCAAAAGTTTAATGTTTAATGTTAGCATTGGCTGCCATGGATTCAGCACGCACGTTCCAGCAGGTTTGTTCGTCCAGGAATCCCCCAGGGCACCATGACCAGCAGACCCCCCAGCCATGGGAAACCACCTACAGATCCGCATTCCAAGCCAGGAAACTGGGTTTTACTGACGTTTCACAGGTGGCGGCTGCGATGTATCACAGAGGATGCCATCTCTATCAACAGCAGCAGCAACAGCTGCCAGAAACCTCCATCAGTCCCCCTCTACCCGAGCACAACCAGCTGGAAGCCCCCAGTGTTCTCGAAAACCGGGCCGAACAATCAAGTTCCAGCAGGATGCCTCTGCTTCGAGAAGATCAGCAGTTAGAGGCTGCAAGGCCTGCCCCTCGTCGCCGTGACCATCGGCCGGAGACACAGACAAACGACCCATTCATGTTGCGATCGCGGTTCGTAGAAACACAAAAAGAGTGTTTCGGTGCCGTAATGAGAGAGATCAAAGAAGGATGCAAGAAGTCTCACTAGTCATGGTACATTTTCCCCGTGGAACCATATTTTGTTGATGGAAAGGAGATGGGATCCTATCAAAATCAAAGGTACTGCCTCAGAGACGGGCCCGGGGCTTCTGTCGGTTTGGAAGCTGCGCGCGCATATCTTCGTTTCGATCATCCGGAGGTCAGTGAGTGTCTCTCATACCTTTTCTTTATGTCCTTGCTGCATTGTACATTACGTGCCGGTCGCTTTCATGCAGGTAAATTTGCGAGAGAACTACCTAGAAGCAGTTGGTGCCGTCACAGAACAGCTTCGCCGTGGTGTACCGGTGGAGAAGTTGCTGGGAAAAGTGGACGTTCCAAAAGTTTACAGCAGCCTTCGCCTGTTCGAGAAGACTTCATTGGAAGAGAAGGACATGCAAGTCAATCGCGCTTGCAAGGATGCTCTCAAGTTTTTTATCCAGAAAGACAGGAGCTGTGCAAACGGGTATAACTGTTTCTCCTGTTGCCACAAAAAGGGCAATATGTAGACGGCCTTTCACGTCACGGCAAAGCCCAATGACAACGATGCCGATTCGTGAAACCTTTTTACACTGATCCATTTCACCGGACCTTCATCTCTGCCTGCCTACGGTCGCACCTTCTCCTGACGCTGTTGCTGCATGCCTGTAGGTTTCTCTGTCGCACGTCTTCTGCGTGCGTGGATACCGATCGATCCGAGGTTGTCTAAATGTATCGCTGTGTACTTCTTGGCCTGTCCGTCTAGTCCGTCGTAGTAGGGATTGCATTGCGTTGCCGTGGAATTTCCCAAACCACCGTCTTTTGATTGATAACCGCTTTCAACGATGAATAGAAGTCAACAAAAGCAAAAGATTTTATCTGCGTCTCTGTCCTCGTGTCAATTTCTTCCTTGCTCTCTTGTTCTCTTGTTCTCTTTCTTTCTTTCTTTCTTTCTTTCTTTCTTTTCTTTCTTTCTTTCTTTCCATCCTTCCTTCCTTCCTTCCTTCCTTCTTTGTCTCTGTCTCTGTCTCTCTGTCTCTCTCTCTCTCTCTCTCTCTCTCTCTCTCTCTCCCCCTCTACTCACTGACAGGCTGTCTGTGCCTTTGTGTTTGTATCTGTACCGCAGTGTGTGTGTGTGTGTGTGTGTGTGTGTGTGTGCGTGTGTGTGTGTGTGTGTGTGTGTGTGTGTGTGTGTGCGTGTGTGTGTGTGTGTGTGTTTGTGTGTGTATGTGTGTGTGTGTGTTTGTGTGTGTGTGTGTGTGTTGCGTGTATGTGTGTGTGTATGTATGTGTGTGTGTGTGTGTGTCTCTCCGTTTTCCCTTTTGTCTTTGTATTTTCGTTTAGCTTTGTTGTTAACCCCAACCATAAAGCTATCAAACTTTCATACTTGTTGTGCAAACTGTACTAGTAATAATATGTTATAATGTGCGGATATTTAAATCCAGATAGCTACCTTGCTTTACTCCTTGCTAGAGAGCTAGCTTTGATTATTAGCTGTTTCAAATAGTCGAGTATAGAATTTTACTCTCTAGTACTTCTAATCATTAATATTTTTAGTGATTAAGTTAACGTACGATTAAAAAATATGAAACGAACAGGGATTTATTGGTGCCTGCATATAAGCAGTAACACCAATTCAAGTTTGTCTGTGATTCAAGTTGCTCAAAATAAATGGCACAAAGCGTAAGAGAATCATAAGAGAGTATAGAACTAGGTATAGAATAAAATCTGCATTCTCTAATAGAATCTCTATATATCACTGACTTTTTAAAGTTTTAAAAAGCAGTTTGTTTCCTAGTTTATTTCAGAAAAAACAAAACTTGATTCCGGTCTGGAATGAAACTCTATATCATTTTTTTTTTTACTTTAAAACTTTATAAATTATATATAGTCCTAGTAATAATTTTTAGTAATCAATCAATGAATCAATCCCAACAATCAATCAATCCCAATAATCAATTAATCAATCCCAACAATCAATGATACAAATTATATTATTAAATTTTATGATTTTGGCTTAAAAGTTGAATTGACTGGCAACGATACAATTTTTTTTTTAAAAAATAGTGTAAACATATAGTAGAGACCGTCGAATTGAGCTATACTAGACTTTTTATGATTGAGCTTTCATTTAAGTCACTCATAGGAAGACTTTTGATAATATGCAGCATTATGTGCTGAAAGCTGCATTGCAAGTCTGGGACTTGATGTGAAAGGGCCCTGGCGTCTTTGATCAGACTTCATGCAGTTTTCGACTTGGCACCAGTGCAACAAAGCGATCAACAAAGTTCCCAGCGCGGTGACCCGGCCTTCTTCGCTTTTGAAGTCATGCACGTAAACAAGAAAAGAGATTTATCGGATGCGATTTGTTCACTGGACCGCAGTTTGATCTTACTGCCGCATTCTCATGATCGACCCTGCCCGTCTGTAACTCTGGCCCAGCATCGACCCCCGCGCTCCGTCCTTCTGTCCCCCTCCCGTCAAATTGTTGTTCTGCACAAACGCGGAGGAGGAAGAGGACGAGAATTCCCCCCCCATCAATCCCCCGTACTCGTGATGGAATGACCCCCTCTCACCCAGTGTGTTGACTCTCTGCTGATGAGAAGAAGAGATTGAGGCGGGGGGAGGGGTCAAGGAGGTCCTCGGAGGGGGGAGGAATGAGCCTCCTAAAGAACCTCTGGGGGGAGAGAGAGGCTGGACGATCTGTGAGGGAGAGGGCCCGCCGGCTGGAGAGAGGGACAGAGACAGAGTCTGGTCAGACACACGCACTCCCCCTCGTGCTTCCGCAGTTGTGGTTTGGAGTTGTCCCTCCCCTCCCCCCCCAGAGATCAGGTTGAGAGCCTTCAGACAAAATTGCCTCTCTTCATTCGCTCTCACCGCCGCACTGATCACTCGTGACTGCAAGCAGGCAGGCAGGCAGGCAACAGAAAGAAGGATGAACCATACATTTGTGTGAGGCCACATTTTGAACCTGATGGGCAGTTCTATTCACCTTATTTTTTACAGCTTTTCGATTGAAGAGAATCTTAACATAATTACAATTTTCACAGAGCAACAGCGAAAAACAATTGTTTCTGGACATCCAAACATTCTAAAGAGGAAAGAAAGCAGTGGTACCATCTGACTGACCGTATTCTCGAGTCTCTCCACTTCCTTTTCGCCCTCTCCCACAGCCACGGTCATTCTCTGCAGAACCCCCTCGAGCGTCTGCCCCCACTCATTTGCGGTGGCCAGGTCCTCGCTCGTTCGCCTCTGCTGGTCCAGAGCCGAGTGTACCTGTGTCGCCAGGGCCTGCTCTCTCTCCTCAGCAGACTGCAGGGCGAGTGTCTTGACTGCCAGTGCTTTTCTTAACTCGGTCAATTCATTGGCAGATTGGGCAGATAGAGAGAGCCGCTGGAGCTGGGGAGAAAGGAAGCCTCCGCCCCCAGTGCCGGGAACAGTCACGCTCTCTCTGTGCCTCCCGACAGAAGCAGGCACATTCGCTCGTGTGTCATAAAATGGAGCGGCGGAAGATGCAACCATGGATGTCGAGCGTCCTGCCAGTGCAGGGGGCGGGAGGGGGGGGGCTCTCTGGCTGTACCCCGACGCTACTTGGTGGAACTCCGAGGGTGAGCCTGTGAGGCCGAGAGGGGCGTGTGAGTGGCTCCGTCTCTGCGGAGAGAGCTGAGAGGGGGGCACAAAGGAGGAGGTTCGTTGGTAAGAAGATTGCTGGAGTTGCTGCACAAGAGGAACTGGCCCCCCCCCGACTGGACCAGCGGACACGGGGACGGGGACAGGAGTGGAGTGGAAACTCCCGGCAGTGGAGCGATGTTGTCGGGCCTGTTGGTAGGGGTCAGTGGTAATGGCTGGATGTGTGGATGTGACAGAGATTCGTGGTAGGGGGCTGTGGGGATGAGGGGAGGGATACAAGAGTGGTTCTGTGGCGTGGAGGTCGGTGGACGCCTGGGGGTGGAAGGATTCATGTCCGGGAGGGGCATGGGGGTGGATGGGGGGGGAATGGAAACTTGCTCTCTGGGTTTGTTGGGAACTGCCGAGGTGATTTGCATTTTCTGCATGGGGAGGGAGGAAAGCTCCCGAGGCTGCTGGTGTCTGATCCTGGAGTGTGAGAGCCTCTCCCTCTTTGCTCAGGAGGAGAGATGTGAAATTGTGAAGTTGGGACCGTAACTCTTCCTCTCGAACAGCGGCGCGTTCAAGGAGACGCTCTAGAGACGTGACCTTCGACGCTGCTCTACTCTCCCCCTCTGCCTGTTTTGTAGAACGCTCTTGCTTGAGCGTCTCCACAGTCTCCTTCTCTTCCTGTAGTTTCAGTCTCAGACGGGTGACCTCGGCCTGGAGATGGTCAGCATCCTCTTTCCATTGACTGGCCTCGCTGCTGAGGAGTTTCAGTCGGCTGATCTCCTCTTCAGCTGCCTCTACTGCTGCCTCCGCTTCTGAGGCTCTCCGCCTCATCTCTCCGCCCTCTCGCTGGAGGGCTTCCGCAACTGCTGTCTGAACCTCTTGCACTGCCTCCCTCTGCTTTGGTCCCCCTTGACTGCTTCGCGCTGCCGACCCCCGTCTGTTGGCTTCCGCTGAAAGGGGGGACTCCCGACTCTCCCTTGACTGAGCCTCAACTAAAGGATTTCTCTTCTGCCTTGTTCCCGACTTAGGCGAACTTTCAGGCTCCGTTGTGGGAACGAAAACTCCAGTGAGGCCCTTCTCAAGAGGCCTACTGCCTGGGGTTGCCTCAGGCTGAGCTCCAAAGACAGGCTGCTCAATCACACCAGTAGTACGTGTAAGGCTGAGATCACCTGACGGAGAGGCCCCCTTCTGAAGTGCCATGAGCTCTGATTTCAGAGCCTCTTCTTTGGCCGCCGCACTCCTGGAAACTTCCGCAAGCTCCACAGCCTTCGCAGAAAGCACAGAGGACAGGGCCTCGATCTCTGCGTCTCTCGTTGAAAGTGCAAACGACTGCACGCTGTGACGCGCTTTCTTCATTGCACGGCCGCTTTGGTCCTCTCCTTCCCCCCCACCGTCGACAGCAACGTCCTTCTCTCCTTCCTTTCCTTTCTTTTCCTCCTGCAAGTCAGCAAGCTTCTCTTGAAGTGCCGTTAGCTCGGCAGCTCTCGCCTGAACGAGGGCTTCGGCCAAGACGGCTCGACTCTCTGCTGCAGCAGCCTGCTCTGCCACAATTTTACTCTCGTCCTCAAGAAGGGCCACCCTTGACTGTGCATCTCTGAGCTTCTCTTCCAACTCCTCCCTGGAATCTTTCTCATCCTCTTGTGCGTCCTCTGTAACCTTTTCCCTCTCCTTCTCAAGCTCTCTCTTCGCTGTCGCTAGCTCAGCACGGAGAGCCTGTTGCTGCTCAGACACCTGTGCATAGTCTCGGCGGACAGCTTCTAACTCTTCCTCCTTCTTTTTTTGGACCTTTTCTTTCTCTTCCTGGAAAATCTTCAGATCACTCTCGAGCGCATCGGCACGTTGTTGTGCTTCTGCGGCTACGTTTTTTAAGCGATCTTCGACATTGGAGAGTGCGTTGGCTTCTGCATTCTTGATGGCTAGCGCAGCTTCGGTAGCAGCAACTGCGGCGGTGGCCCGTTCTAACTCGGTTCGCATTCTCTGAATCTCAGTCTCTCGTGCAGAAGACACAGCGTGACTCTCCTCCATCTCTTTTCTGGCTCTCTCTGTCTGACTTTCCAGAGCCTTCCGCTGTTCTTCTTCTTTTCGTCTGAGATCCTGCTTCTGCTCTCCTCCTCTCTCTACCTCAACTCGGAGGGTTGCGATCTCTGCAGAAAGCGCCTGTGCACGCTGCTGAGCTTCGGCTGCTTCGTTCCGGATCTTTTTTTCAGTCTGGGAAAGGGCTTCTGCTTCGGCGCTCTTGATTGCAAGCAATGCTTCTGTTTCATTCGCCCTTGCGCTTAACCGCTCCATCTCCTCTTTCATTTTTCTGAACTCTTCTTCTCTTTCTGACGAAATCGCATGCCCCCCCTCCACCTCTTCTCTGAATCTTTGCGCCTCTTTCTCAGACACCCTCTGAGTCTCCTTGAGATCCTCCACCTCTTTCTCCAACCTCTCTGCTTTGGCTGTGGCGTCCCTCAGAAGCGCTTGGGCCTCAGCTGCATGGATGGCGTGTTGTAGCTCGGCCTGCTCAGCGCTTGCTTCCTCCGCTTTCTTGGAGTCAACCTTACTTTTCTTCAACTCATCGAGCTCTTCTCTCAATTCCTCCAACTCTCTTTCAAGCTGCCCAGCCCTATTTGTTGACTGTGAGAGAAGGGCAGACGCACTCGCTCCCCTCACCACTTTGCCCGCTGCTTCATGGGCGAGCTGCTTTTGCAGCGTCTCAAGTTCGGCGTGGGTCGTTTTCAAGGCTTCCTCCCTGGCAACAGAAACAGCGTGAGACTGCTCGAGCTCTTTCCTTGCCTCCTCCAACTCTTGCTTCTGTTTTTCAAGTGACACGCTTGCTTCTTGAAGGGATTCTTCTCGGTCCATCAGCTGTGCGGCAGCCGCTGCAAATCTAGAAGCAGCCTCTGCCTCTGTCTCTGCTGCTGTTGCCTGGAGGGCAGCTATGTCCTCTCTCAACCTCTCCAGCTCTGTCCGGGCTGCAGTCAGGAGAACCTCCCTATCCGCAACGTCTCTCTCTGCTGTGGTCACTTGAAGAGACAAGGAGTTGACCTGCTGCTGTAAATCGTCGGCTATTCCATGGACTGCCGTCAAGTCAGCATCCCTGACTGCCAACATTCCTTCTGCAGAGTGGACTTTTGCTGTGAGACTCTCAATCAGTGCAGCCTTCTCTGCTGCCTCTTTCTCCCTCTCTGCAGAGATAAGCTGCAAATCCCTCAACTCCCTTTCTAGCCGCACGGCATCTTGAGACCTCTCTGGGGGAGACGGGGACTCGACCGCGGCCCCCGCTCGTGCGAGGAGGTGACACAGTGCGCGCACTTCCGCATCCCTCACCACCAAACGACCCTGGATTTTCTCACCAAGCAAGGAGGCGTCTTGCGGTGCCCCTTCAAAGGATTTCTTTTCTTTCTCCTGACCCTCAGAGAGGATCTTGCTGAGTGCACGGATCTGCGCACCCTGCAGGGTGATGCGTCCGTACAGCTCTGCTTCTGTGACGAGGTTCTGGTGGTCTGAAGGAGGTGGGGGGGGGACAGAGGAAAGCTCTGCTACCTTGGCCTGGAGGGAGGCTGCGAGGGCCTCTGCGTCCTCCAGACGCTGTCGGAGAACACTGACGCTCTCAGTCACGGAAACCTCCTCAGCCTTGTTCTCTTTTTCTGTCTCGTGCCCGATAGAAGGAGGACGAGAGGCAATGGCAGACTCCTCTTCAATGGCCTGACGGAGCTGTGCTCTCAGACCCTCCACCTCTATACTTAATGTTTCCCTCACTTCCCCGAGTCTCATCTCTAGAGCAATCTTTTCTTTGGTGACGGTCTCGAGTCTCTCTCGAAGAGACTGGACGGTTTGGCTTTTTTGGGCTGCGGCGTCTTGGAACTCTGCAGCTGCGGCGTGGGATTTCTCAAGCTCTCTACGTGCCTGCTCAAGCTGTGCTGCCTGGCTTTTCTCAAGCTCCCTGCGTGCCTGTTCCAGCTCGGCGACTGAGGGGCCGACTGTGAGTGATCCTCTCTGGGGACTGGAGGAGACTGAGAGGACTGAAATCTCAGGAACGGCAAGGGACGACAGGGCGCCCCCTCCCACTCCCGCACCCATACTGAGAAAGGGACGGTAAGGACTGCGGGAAGGAGACGGCGCCTTCGAGGCTTGGGACGAGGCAATCTCCTGCCTCAGGCTTCTCTCCCTTCTCTCCGATGCACCCAATTCCCTTCGGAGATCTGCTATCTGGTCATTCAGAGCCTCCCGGATTTTGTCAACAGCACCAGCCCCGAGGGCGTCGCTTCCCTTTAATTTCTCTAAACTCTCTGCAAATTGGGCACATGCCTCCCTTTCCCTCCTTTCTGCTCTCTCAACCTTGTGCTCAAGTCTCTTGACAGTCTCCCTCAGACTGTCCCTTTCTGCCTCTATCTCTTTCTCAGCCTCCTGCAGAGAGCAGGCGAGCTGCTGACGAGTTGTGAGCTTGGATGCCAAGTCTCTCTCCCTCTCCCGGGTTTTGTCCAGTTCTTTTCTCGTGTCCTCATGCTGCAATGCAAAAGTCGCACGCAACTCGTCTGCAAATCTCTCGCGGCGCTGCTCTGCCACTTGATACCGGGCAGTCGCAGCTGCCAGGTCCCTGCGCAGTGACGCCTCAAGATCAGAGGCCGCCTTCAATGATGCTTCTAGGGACTGGAGACGGGTAACGAGCTGCAGTTCTGCTGCCTCTCTCTCCTCGATTTCTGCTTCTAGAGCAGTTCGAGAGGCCACGAGACGAGACATCTCTTCTCGAGCTGCACTTTCTCTCTCTTTCGCTCTGTCAAAATCATCCATAAGAGTCTGCTTTTGCCGACGGAATTCCTCTCGGAGAGACGAAACTGCAGTCTCTGCTTTTCTCTCACTCTCCTGAATGCGCTCTTCTGATGCCTTCAAGGCTCTCTTGAGGGCTTCCTCACGAGCGCTGGCAGAGTCGAGCTCTTCTTGGACTCTGGCAAGCTCTTGGGCAACGGATTCTGCCTTTTCCTTGAACCCTGCTGCGAGGACCTGGGCGTGTCTCGATTCGGTGAGTGCCTTGTTGAGCTCTTCTAGGTCTCTGCTGGTCTCAGATAAACGCTTCAGGGCAGCATCTAAGTCTTTCTCGAGACTTGCCTGCTGACGGGATGTCAACAGACGCAACTCACTTAACGCAGCCTCCTTCTCTTCCTCTCCCTTCCTGGCGGTTGTGAGGGCATGGGACTGTTCTGCCTCTCGGTGTTCCGCTGCTTCTGCTCTTCTCTTCCAGCCCTCAATTTCGGCAGTGAGGGTCTCTCGCAAGAGGTACGCCTCCCTCTCCCTCTGCCTCTCCAACGTTCCTATTCGTGCATTGGCACCGTTCAGTGAATCCTGTGTGGAGGTGAGTCTCTCCTCTGCGTCCTCCGCCCGTCTGCGGAGATTTTGGGCCTCTGCAGACAGTGCCTCTCTCAACTGAGACAGCTCTAGGCTCGAACGGGCTTCTGCGGCTTTTAGGCGTTCCAACAGAGAGGCAATTTCGCTACGTGCAGCTGCCTCCCTCTCCTCTGCATCCTCCAATTTTCTCTCGAGAAGAGAGAGAGAAGCCTCATGGGCCTTTCGCAATTCCTCCATTCGTCTTTCCCTCACCGTACGGGAGGCCTCAAAATCGGCCGAATTTGCCTCCATGGTATTTTGGAGTGCTTTCTCTCTCTCTTCCCCCTCCTGCAGTTGTCTGTGCAACGCCCGCCTCTGCTCTGTGTGAGCCTGACGGAGCGCTGCCAACTCACTATCGAGGGCAGAGGCCTCGGCATCGAGGCGGCTTTGCAGAGTGAGGATCTCTGACTTCATTCCGTTCTCTTGGGATTTTAAGGCTGCTACCTCCTGCTGGAGTGCGGTCTGGGCTGTGACGGATTGTGTCTGGAGGACTCTAAGGGCCTCCTCAGCCTCCCTCTCTCTCCTCTCATACTCCGTCAGACGGTCACTTAAGGCTCTCACCCTTTCGTCCGAAGAGGCCCTTAACGATGCTATCTCCCGCTCGTGTCCCGCAGCAGCTGTGTTCATGGCTGCTGTGAGACTGTCTATCTCTCTCTTCAAACGGCTGCTCTCTGCCTCTAAAGTCTCCGCATGCAGCTTTGCAGTGTGCAGGCTGGAACGGAGAGAGGCTATCTCCCGTTCGTGATCGGCAGAGGCAACTCGGGAAGACGAAGCGAGCGCGTCTAGCTCACCTCGGAGACGAGAGACTTCAGCAGAGGACTCCTGAGCTTCCTTCTTGGCCCCGGAAAGAGAAATCTCGAGGGCTGAGATCTTCTCTGAGGCTGCTGCTGCTCTCTCATTGGCTTGACCGATTTTTCCCTCTGCCTCCTCTTTCGCTGCCCTGAGCCGGTTGATCTCGGCCTTCTGCTTTGTTTCAGTGTCGGCCGATGACACCAGACTCTGTCTAGCCTCTGCAAGATCGGATGCAGTCCCCGTGAGATCGGAAGCAAGCTTGTCTCGTTCAGCCTCCAGGGCAGCAATCTGCTCGGTGGCTTTGTCATGCTGCTGCTGCAGAGACAAAAGATCTTCGGAGGCTTTGTCAAAGGCATTTTTGAGAGCGGCCACTTCTTCTGAGGATTCTGACGCACGCTGGCTCAGGAGGCTCCGCAGAGACTCTAGTTGGGATTCGGCATCAGACAGGGACTTTGTAAGTTTGGAAATTTCCTCACGGGCTGCTGTTAGCTCGGCTTGGGAGTCTTGGAGGACCTTTGCTGTCTTGTCTGCCGACTCTCTCTCTTGGGCGAGGGTAGTTGAGAGAGTGGTCTTTTCAGACTGGGCAGATTGGAGAAGAGACTGTGCCTCTTCAAGCGCAGTCTTGAGGTCTTCAATCTCCTTTAGGGCTTCGGAGAGTTTTTGGTCGGACGTCTCTCTGTTCTGGGACAGGGTTGTGGACAGGTTGGTCTTTTCGGTTTCGGCAGATTGGAGACGCGATTCAGATTCCTTCATGGCTTTCTGAAGTTCAGCAATCTCCTTCAATGCTTCTGCGAGCTTCTCCTCCACCTCACCCTTCTCTTTTTGCATGACCTCCTTGTCCTCCAACGCCTTCTTCTGGGCTTCGGTTAATCGATTCTTTGTCTCGATGGCAGCTTGGTGCAGGGCCTCTACCTCATCTTTTCGAAGTCGGAGGGCTTCTTCTAGCTCTGTGACCAGTGCCCTTGTGTCTGTGAGCTCTTGCTCAAGCTCTTCGCATTTCTTCTGCTGCATTTTGATTTTCTCTGTGCTCTCCTCAATCAGACTCTTCAGTCTGTCTGCTCCTGTCTCTGCTGCTTTGAGTCTTTTTTGGAGCCCCTCCTTCTCCTGCTGCTCTCTCTCGATCTCCTCTTTGAAGGACGCATCTCTCTCTGCTTCCTGTTTCACAAACTCATCAATCTTCTCAGCTAACAGCTTGCGATTTGCTTCTGCGGACTGGAGCTTTTCCTCCAGAAACTCTACGCGAGTCTGCAGACGCAGACACAGAGACAGAGACAGAAAACAACACAGAAGAACAGAGAGACGGGCACAGAGAGATAAGGAGAGGACGGCCCAGAGAGTGGAAAGGAAGAAGAAGGTCAAGAACGCGTACATGAGGAGACAAGTGAGTGACATCCGAGAAGAAGGAAAGGAGGAAAATGCAAGCAGGACACGCACCACATTGCGCACAGCAGATCCGCACAGCAGATCGGCACAGGAGTCGAAGGTGCATCACTTGTCAATCTGAGAAAAAAAAGCTCCACAAGAGTCGGAACAGAACCCAAAAGATGACAGCAACCGGTTCAGAAAATTCGTTTCTCTCACTTGACTCCAGCCATCTCCCTAATCATCCCCTCAATCATTCACACGCGCGCGCACACACACACACACACACACACACACACACAGAGAGAGAGAGAGAGAGAGAGAGGGAGAGAGAGGGAGAAAAGAGAGAACAGAGACAAACTGACCTCCAGTTCATCGTTCTCGGCTTCCAATCTGTCCCTCTCCTCCTCAAAAGTTTCCGCTTCGGCAAATTCTGCACAGAGACTCTGGGAGGTTCCTAGTGTCTTTGCACTTGCCTGTGCTTGGGGGGAGAACGACACACGTGAACCTGATCTCCTCGCCGGACTCGGACTTGCCGAAAAATTGTCGAGGTCCTTCAGCAGCCTTGTCAGCTGCTTTCCCATAATTTCCTCCCCAGCGTCAATGTCGGTGAATCTGCTGTCCGCACGAACAAAACGCAAAGCAGCAGCAGCTGCTGCGGGGTGATTGTCCTCTCCCGGCGTCGCCTCATCCATGTCTTCAAAGAAGGTCGAGTTGGCTTTGCCGGAATGTTTTCTGAGCGCTTGGGCCGCCTCCTTTGTCAATTTGGCTGTTTGTCTTCGGAGTTCTTTCATCTCCTTCATCTTCGATTGGAGTTCGTTCTCTACAACTGTCTTGCTGGCCACCTCCGTTTCCAAATTTTTGATCGTTTGCTTTTGGGATGCGATGATTTTGATCTTCTCCTTCACCATGGCCTCCAAGGCCTCGAGTTTGTTTTCCTTCTCTTCCAGGGTCTTTTCGAGAATCGAATGACGAGCAAGAAGGGAACGCTCCTCAGAGAAAGAGGCGACTGCGCGTACAGGGGGGATGGAGGGAGGGACGAGAGCAGTCAACCCCACTGTCGTCCACATACATTCGGCAAAGGAGAGGAAATTTGGAAAGAAGAAGATTCCATGGACGGAGAAAGTAAAAGAGAGACCAGCCAAGGCAAGTAGACCTGCACCCGAACCTTCTCAGGACTACATTAAGTGCAACAGGAATTGTGGGACAAGTCTGGAAGGAAACGTCGAAGGGGAAACAAACAAGAAGAACGTGACAGTGTCACAGCTCGACAACAGAGGGAAGGCGGAAGGAAAAACAGAAGAACGAAGATGAACCAACCGGAGGCCCTTCTGTACGACGTTGTTGTCTTCATCGAAGAAGGTCCGTCCTCTACTGGGATTTCAATCAGGACTTGTTTTGGCCCCGACATCTTTCCTAGGTCTGTCTTCAGACCTTCGTTCTCGACTTCCAGCCTGTTGATGTGCTCCTTTGCACGGTCCAGGTGTTTTGTCAGTTCTTCGTTTTCGGTTCTGAGGGCATCGAGGCGTTCCTCCAACTGCCCGATGTTCGTCTCTGCCTCCTCCTGGAACTGCAAAGAATTAAGGAGAAGGAATGTCAGAGAGGCAGACAGAGGGGTTGGCGCATTCGGAAGCGGATTCGACAGACGACGAGTAAACACTGTGAGCGGCTGAAGAAAGCGAAGTTTTGAAAGAGTCTCGGGTGCAGGCACAGGGGGATACATAGACGGGCGTGCTGGGTGGAGGATGAGACCGCTCAGGGAAAGCAAAAAGAGGGCAAGAAAAGGAGAACTTGATTGCGGAAGAGCGCTCTTGCGCATGAGAGGTGGACAGCTGGGACGATTAAACGCAGGGAACGGTGGGAGCGTTACGTCTGTATCGTGAGGGATGGACGGGGTCACGAGAGGAAGACGCGGACCAAGGGGCGTGCGGGAAGCGGGGCTGTGTGGGGGGAAGACGACGCACAGAACGAAGAACTCGCGTGAATGCTTGATTGGAGAAGGGCTTACTGGAGAGAGAGAGTGTGTGCATGCACGTGGTGTTATGCGCATGTTCAGCAAAGAAGGAGAAGGAAGTCAATGCATGTGGGGATCAGAGTGTGTATATATATATGTCCTACCCTTGTCTGCCTGCGTTGCCTTCTGGTGGCAAGTTGTCCGTCGTCATCTCTTTGCCTCTCAAGGCTCTTGATCTCTTCCAGAAGCCTTTCGACGGTCTCTCTGGCTTCATCCCTCTCTCGAGAGACCTCCTTCAAGGCTTCGCGCATGTCCTCCATCGTGCCCGGCCGCTTCTTCTTTATCAATCGACCCCACCTGTATATATGCGTTCGCGCGATAGAATCAGGTGCTAAAACAAACAAAGGCGAAATGCTAGAAATACTTCTCTTTCTGAGAGAAGGGAACACATCGGCTGATCGCCCTTCCCTGTGATCGATCAGGTAATTCAATCGCGGACATATATAGAAGATCGGTCTGACGACTTAATTATAATTAGGATCGACGCACGCAAACTGTATATAAGCACGTGTGGCGCGCGGTTGCACATGCATGCATGCATAAATGCCGCCACCGCCAACTCACTAACTTATATGATATATATATACGAGATCGATACACCCAACCAGTTGGGTGAGTGCCTCGGGGGGCCCTTTATAGGGGGTCCGCAAATTTGATTGATGCACACCATCGGGGCATGTCTTGTGCAGGTGCATGGGGCGGGGGCCAAGGCAACGCGCACGAAGTATATGCTTTTCGGGACCGCGCGAGCATGCACTTGCAACTCCGTGCGAGTTACTTGAGGGGCACGCATGTGCGAAGTAATTAAGCTAGGTATGTGCGATCGCGGCTCCGTGCGAGTTGCTTGAGGGGCACATTTTGGATTTCGGGCGAGACAGAGATACCCGGCCCCCCCCCCCAAAAAATGAAAAAATGCGTTATGCGAATGCGTGCGATCTCAGGGCCTCTTGGCTGATCTCAGCAGAGCTGAGCTGCCCCCCGAGGCGATGCAGTCTGATCGAATTATTTCGACTCGAATTAAATGCATGCCTGACCTGTTTGCTGTTACTATATATATATATATATATATGGATCTCCTGCATGAAGCTTGTTAGATTGGGCTCAATCTGATGAACTTCTCCTCGCTTGGCATGCCTCTTCTACATACATTCAGACAGCTAGACGGACGGTCTCTTAAGTTGAGCATGAACTCCAGTATCGGCAATCGTAAGAGCCAGTGGCACTCTATTGGTGACGGTCTTGATGGAGGGAGTATGAGAATTATAACATACAAGGATGGGTGTGCTCCATTCTCCGTGGCCTAATATTGTGCACATGCACAGCAACAAAAGCATCGGGCCTGAAAAAAAGATAAACACCTGCGAGGCAGAGCAGTGACTGATTAGACAGGACTCGGTTGATCTCGGTCAAAAGAATCGTCGACTTTCATAAGCATATATATAGAGAGAGAGAGCAGAATCGTTTTTTGCACAGGCTTTCGATCGAGAAAAATGATACAGCCATTCTCGTGCGCACACGTCTTTCTTCTTTTTCTTTTTCTTCCTTTGGTGCAAGGCCCGCCCTCCCCTCGTTCCTTCGATGGCGGCCGTGTGGCCCTAAAGGGATCTGACTGGACCCCCGTGACACTGGGGGAAGAGAGGAGCTCAAATTTTGAGAAGCCTGTGGTCCTTGCCTCAACTTTCCTTCCATCATCCAATATGTTCATGCCGGCACTGGTAAAGAAGGTTACCTCGACTTCCTTTGAAGTAAAACAGCAGGCAGACGATAGGACCACAGGAACAGATGACTCAGAAGAGGTGGAGGCGGAGGGACACTACCTTGTGCTGGATGCCGCGGCTCCAGATGCTTACCGGACCCTTGACGGTCGGGTCTTTCTTGCCCGAAGCATGGACGTGCCGCAAGATGGGGGGCCCGTGGTTTTCAGTTTCTCTGACCTGCCAACCCAAGGGCATGCGCCGATCGGTGTGTGCCAGCTTCAGTTCGGAGGGAATGGAATGGGAGATCCCGGGTCGGCACGTGCGCGCATCTTGAGTGTCACTGGAGAAGGTGCAGAAGTTGTGCTGGATTGGGGAAGGGAGAGAGAAAAGGGGGCGGGAGATTCCGATCCAAGTTTGGTTTCGGTGACGGGACTTGAAGGGTCAATAGGGTGTCTATTTGTGTGGTCAACTTTCGGGGGAGGGGAGGGGAAGGCTCAAGTTATTGCCTTGGGTAATTCAAAAGCGGATGTATGGGAAGGAAAAGAGTGGGCGTCAAAAGGATTGGAGGACAGAGGAATTTTGACAAAAGGGGAACCGGGAACTCTTTGGGTTGTCTTCTCGGATCTGATTTTTTCGTCAGACCAGGAAAGAGGGGGAAATGGGGATGGGAATGTGCCTCTCTGGCTGTCACTAGTTGGGTTGTCGGCTGGGGAGGAGAGGAAAGGGCGGGAACAGGTTTTGAGCCAAAAAAATAAAAAGACGGAGTTTTTCATCTCCATGGACACAGGGAGAAGGGAAAAGGGAGAGCTGAAGGGGGTGCTCCAGGGCGCGTATGGTGGGTCAAACGCTGAGCTGAAGGGAAGGCCCGAGAAGGTCTCTCTGGCGGCAGAGGAGACGGACGGCAACGAGGAAGAGGATCAGGACTCAGGTTGGTGATTATGAGCTCAGTCAGAAAGGAAAGTGGTGGACGAAAGAAAGAAAGAAAGAAAGAAAGAAAAAAAGAAAGAAAAAAAGAAAGAAAGAAAGAAAGAAAGAAAGAAGGAAGGAAGGAAGGAAAGAAAGAAAGAAAGAAAGAAAGAAAGAAAAAAAGAAAGAAAGAAAGAAAAAAAGAAAGAAAGAAAGAAAGAAAGAAAAAAAAAAAAAAGAAAGAAAGAAAGAAAGAAAGAAAGAAAGAGAGAGAGAGAGAGAGAGAGAGAAAGAAAGAAAGAAAGGAAGGAAGGAAGGAAGGAAGAAAGAAGGAAAGAAAGATTGAAGTGTGAGGCGATTGCTGGATCGAAGGAACGTGTGAGGAGAGGTGCACAGAGGAAAACGACGGGAGGTTCACTGAATTTGACACGAGAAGGAAGCAAGCCCTCAATGAAGCAAGACTGTAGAAAAGAGGAACATTACTTGTTTGTTCTCCAATGACAGGCGAAACGAAAAGAACGCAGGAGGCAGAACGAATAAGAAAATTTGGAAAGAAACGCATGAGAAAAAACTGCTTGCCAAAGGCGGCCCAAGGAAGCAAGATGAACCGAAGGAGGGAGAAAGACACGTACAAGCCCCTCTGTCTTATTTCGGCAACTCACATTTTTTCAATTCAAGGCATGAAGAAAAGGAGGATTGTAGAATAAATGTGATAAAAGATGCGGATAGAAGGCCGGCGCCTCTTTTCATCGTGAATTCAATCGATGAAGACCCACAGCTCAAGCTCGAGACAAGCAAGCGAGCAACCAGGCTGCATGGATCCGGTTCCCAAGACAACCAGACAAGCTGGCAAGCGGCACACCGTGTCTGACTTCACATAATCAGATCCTGGTTTCTGCATTCGTATGGCAATGCGAAGATTCCAATCGAAGCTTCTCCCTGTCTCTTCCCTCCCCTCCCTGTTTTTCCCTCCCGATGCAGAAGAAGCTGTGCGTCGAAGCCTCCAAGTCGCAGTCGATGAATGCACAAACGCAACCTTCCCTCACAACTGCGACGCGAACGCTGGCTGCACCGACACGCCTTCCAGCTTCACCTGTGCGTGCAATGCCGGTTATTCGGACTCAAGCGGGGGCATCGGCACATCATGTGCAGGTGTGTCTGATGGAAGCATGACTTGGTTTTCTGATTCGTGCAGTAAGATCAGGGAACGGTAAAAGAAACAAATTTGGGCAGAGCGGAGGGCCGACGAAGCCTTCTTGTTTCATCTTCTCTGTGCAGAAACAACAGTTCAGTCGACCTTTCACTTTTCGCTGCCTGCCCATTTCGGCGTGGAAAAATGTTCTCACAAATGTTTAATTGTCAGATCCCAATCTTTAGGCAGTACACTTCCCTCCACTCTCAGCATCAGCGTCTGGGATTTGCATCCCTGGGTGATCACCTCCCTCCGAATGGTTGCAGCTGTTGCGTGTGACGAGGTCAACGACTCTCAGCCGAACACTCTCACAGCGAACGTTCAACGGGCCGACTCCGGTCAGACGGGAAGCACAACTGCCACCGCCACGTTCACCTACACATGCGACTCTGGTTACGAACTTAGTGGCGCCGCTGGAGTCACGTTTTCCTGCACAGGAGATTCTGTTGGGGTCTCAACGTGGAAGGGCACCCCTCCGACGTGCTCAGGTGTGTGTGTGTGTGTGTGTGTGTGTATGTGTGTATGTGTGTATGTGTGTGTGTGTGTGTGTGTGAGAGAGAGAGAGAGAGAGAAAGGAAGGAAGGAAGGGCGAAGGCTTTCAGCATCTGCCGTCATGCAAGTGGTGTACATGCAGAATAAGAAAGAGGACAGACAGACAATTTGGTATATCACCGCCACAATAGATTGAGAGGTGGGCATCAGGAAATTGGAAAGTGGGCAGGGAGGGAAGGGGACAGGCAGCAGGAGTTTTGAAAGGAGAGTGGACACAAACAGGGAGGACAGAAACAGCAAGAGTTCAAATTCTTATACCCACCATCGGAGCCTCTTTCAAGTCTCTGGCCCCTGCCATTTTCTCCGTTGCAGCTGTCACGTGTGATGAGACCAGCGACTCACAACCGAACACGCTGGGCACAGGGGTTGTGAGGACAGACTCCTCTCAGACAGGAAGCACAACGGACACGGCAACCTTCACATACAATTGTCAAAATGGGTACTCTCTTGACAGCGCCGCCGCTGTCACGTTCACGTGCACAGGAGATTCGTATGCGACGTCCACCTGGAAGGGAACCCCCCCGACTTGTACAGGTAGGTGTGTCAGATGAATGAATAAAATTTAGGCAGGAAGTTGCCAAAAGAGAACGTGCACACTGCGGAGTAGACAGACCATCGGTGAGAGGACGGAAAAGTTAAACCAAAAGAGAAGCACCAAGACAAAAAAAGCATGGGGGTAAAAGGGAGGGAGAAGACAGACTGAAGTAACTCAATAACAAAGAAACAATTATGCACACCTTGAAGATGGTGTTGTTTCTCTTATGACCGTCATTTGTTGCCACGCTCTGTGAACAGTCGGTTCATCAAAGATTTTTGTCTGAGGCACAAATGGGTAAGCGTAATAAGTATGCAACATGGATGGGCAAACATGCAGATGACCAGATATATGAAGTCCAAAACCCCCCGGGCGAAGGACCCGACAAAGAAGTCGTCACACCAAGTGCCGCTGCAGCAACATTCTCTTTTGCTGAGCCGTCGCGCGCAGAAACCGTTTCTTGTTGACTATTGTGCCTCCCTTTCCATTTGCAGCTGCCTCCTGTGATGAGGTCAACGACTCTCAGCCCAACACTCTCGGAGCGCAGGTCAACCGGGCAGACTCCGGTCAGACGGGAAGTACAACTGCGACCGCCACGTTCACGTACACATGTGACAACGGGTATTCTCTTGACAGCGCTGCTGCGGTCACCTTCACCTGCACAGGAGATTCTGTTGGGGTCTCCACGTGGAAGGGAACGCCCCCGACATGCTCAGGTGGGCCTGCGGTCCCATGCAGTAGAATGAAAGGCGGGACCGACCATGCACGGAGGAATCTGCACACGTGCAGCATTAAGAAACGCAGCAGTTTGTGAGTGTAGCACGGTCTTGAGGTCTCTTTTATGCATGGGACAGCAGCAAGGCCTTGATAAGTCTTCGATTTATGTTTCTCCGAATGCCTTCAGGCATGAACGATCGGTCGTACTTACTGCCAGAAAACATTGCGCATGATTGGCTAATGCACTCGCCATACACGCCTCTTTCTGCTGCAGTTGTTGCCTGTAATGAGGTCAGTGACCCCCAACCGAACACACTCGGTACCGGAGTTGTGCGGACAGACTCTTCTCAAACAGGGAACACCGGCGATACCGCGGACTTCACGTTCAATTGCCAAAATGGGTATTCTCTGGACAGCGCTGCCACTGTCACGTTCTCCTGCACAGCAGATTCGTATGGAACTTCGACTTGGAAGGGAACGCCGCCCACTTGCTCAGGTGAGACGAGGATGGGATCACGCAGATAGCAGCCGTTGCAGTCTTTGTAAACTAATCTGTACAGCGGTAGAAAGAAGTGAGGGGTGTGGACAAGTGTGGAGCAGGCAGGCAGGAAGAAACGGCTGGATGGATGGAGGAGAGGGCTCTTTCGTCCAGTGCGTACAAAAGAGCACCTCCTTCTGAATTTCTTTAATTTAAGCTTGTGCATCTTTCTGGTTGCAGCCGCTTCCTGCGACGAGGTGAACGATCCTCAGCCGAACACACTCGGATCGAAAGCTCAACGCACTGACTCTTCTCAGACGGGAAGTACTACGGGTACGGCGACTTTCACCTACACATGCGAAAGTGGATACACTCTAGATAGCGCAGCTGCGGTCACATTCACTTGCACAGGAGATTCGTATGGGGCATCCACTTGGAAGGGTACCCCTCCGACGTGTTCAGGTCAGATGAAGGGGTCTTGCGATCTGGCTGCACATTTCTGGTTCTTCGTCTTTTATTACGTGCAGCTGTAGGTTCATGCTGAAGTGGGAGAGATGGCTCACTTGTTTGAAGCTTTTCGTCGGTACGCTGTGCATTTTTGCTTCGTTTGTAGGCTGGCTTTAGGATGAGGCATGGTATGAAGATAAGTTCTCCTTTTGCCGCGGGTGTCTTGACTGTCATAGTGATGATTTTTTCATCTCACCCTGACTTGAACTGAGTATGCATGTGTAATTACCATAGTTTAGCGCAAAGGGAACAGAGGGATTTATCGGCGTGAGGTTCTCTGACGCTTGTTATGGTCCGTGCAGCCGCTTCCTGTAATGAGGTCAGCGACTCTCAGCCGAACACTCTCACAGCGAATGTTCAACGTGCCGACTCCGGTCAGGCGGGAAGCACAACCGCCACTGCGACGTTCACCTACACCTGCGACAACGGGTACACTCTTGACAGTGCCGCCGCAGTCACGTTCTCCTGCACAGCAGATTCGTATGGAACGTCTACCTGGAAGGGCACTCCTCCGACGTGCTCAGGTAGGGCCAAACGGAAACGGAACGAAAGCTCATGTACGGTCCAGCAGAAACAAGAAAAGAGAATTGATGACGAGAGCCGGAGACGGAGGGATGTCACCTTAATGACAGCAGCTTGGTACAGAAAAGATTCACAGATGGCTGAAAACAGGGTTTCATTCTCAAAGGGGAAAAACGAGACAATCACTTGGCCACAAACCCTCACATAAATGAATTGTTCCTGGTTCATGCATTCTGACTTTCGCATCTAGGCGAGAGATCCATCTTGTCATCGGCAAACCTATCTGCCTTCCGCCTGCAGCTGTTACTTGCGACGAAACGACCGACTCTCAGCCCAACACACTCGGATCCCGAGTGGTACGGGCCGACTCCGGTCAGACGGGAAGTACAACTAACTCGGCGACTTTTACTTACGATTGCGAAACTGGGTACGCGCTTGATAGCGCCGCCGCAGTCACCTTCACGTGCACAGGAGATTCTTACGCGACATCTACTTGGAAGGGCACACCGCCTACTTGCTCAGGTGAGAAAAAGAGGTGAAAAGGCGAAGCTTCACCGCATCTACAGCCACGCAAGAGGTGTGCAACATAGAAAAGGGGGCAGTCGGACAATTTGGGGTACCAGAATGAATTTAAAGATGGCGATCAGGAAATTGGAAAGCGGGCATGAAGAAAAGAAAACAGTAAGCAGGAGTTCTGAAACGAGGACCGGCACAAGAAGGGAGGACAGAAGCAGGAAAAGGTCAAAAGATAAGTATCCATCCTTGCTTTTGGAGTAAAACCTGTGTTACTCCCCGCCGCTGATCATATCAATGTATCAATTGCGTCGATTTTCTCTCTGTGGGTATCGCACCCCACTCTCACTCTCTCTCTCTCTCTCTCTCTCTCTCTCTGTGTGTGTGTGTGTGTGTGTGTGTGCAGACATTAACGAGTGCAATACAAATACCGACAATTGCCACACTTATTCGAGGTGTCAAAACAACGGAGGCAGCTTCACGTGTGAGTGCAACGACGGGTACGAGGATGACTCTGCGGGGACAGATGGGACGTCGTGTTTTGGTGAGTGCTGTCTCTCTTTTGTTGTCTCTCTTGCTCTCTTTCTTTCTTTCTTTCTTTCTTTCTAAATAAAGTAGCATGTCACTGTTTTTGTACCGGTCTGAGGAATATCCATTTGTTCGTTTTTGAAGTGGTAGAAATGAGATCCCTTCCCTCCCTGCTGCTGATGGCCAAAAACAAAAAAGAGACCCAACGTATCGATTTCGCAGAGCGCCATGCAGATTACTAATGAATGAATGACGATGCATGATTGCTCCTCTTCCTTCCTTCATTCATTCATGTATTCATTCATTCATTCATTCATTCATTCTCTCTGCAGAAATCAACGAATGCACCCACGGAGTACAACAACACAACTGCGACGCCCAAGGAACCTGCACGGACATATACGGGAGTTTCACCTGTGCGTGCAACTCAGGGTACTTCGACATCAGCTCAGGGAGTGACTCGACACAATGCGGTGAGTGCATGGCGTGCATGCAGAATGTCTAGCTGTCTCTCTCTGATGATGCACTCCATCCAACCAGAGGACTCAAAGAGCACTACGCTGATAAAGGGAAAAATGAAAAAATAGTCCTGTGCAGCAGAAAAAGTCATTGCTTCACAGACTCCCATCAGCCAAGCAATTTGTTGGACCAACTTACTTGCCTTTGCCGCTGTCTGTGTTTTTGTTCTCTCTGCAGACGACAGCAACGAATGCACTGTCGCCACGCACAACTGCGACGCCAGCGCGGCCTGTACAAACAACGTGCTCAGTTTCACCTGCGCCTGTAACCTAGGCTTCTTGGACGACAGCGCGGGCACAGACGCCACCAGCTGTGCAGGTGAGATGAATGAAGGGTGTTTAGTTTAAGTGAGGGCGGCATTGGGGGTCAATGGAATAGATGTGCGTGCGACCTGAAATGACCAAACTGACTTTTGGACAGCAAAGTTTGATGACGTGCAAACACACTGTGCATTGCCACTTTTGATGTAAACCGAGTGATGGCCTTCCTGATCGATCCGGAGCATCAATCGTAAATCCAGAGGGGTGTCTTGAACCGCTATCATTTTCGTCCCAACATACGTACACAGAGTGCTGACCTTCTGTCCGCTTGGCAAGCTGTGTGCAAGCGGTTTTCTTCTCTTTTCTGGGTGCAGATGTAGACGAATGCACACACGCAACACTGAAGCACGACTGCGACACCAACGCTGGGTGTACTAATACATTCGGGAGTTTCACCTGCCTCTGCAATCATGGGTACTCGGACTCGAGCGGGGGCATTGGCACATCGTGCACAGGTCCGTCTGTCCCTCCCACCAGAGAGAGCAAGAGGCTGCTTCAATTTATGCAGCAAAATCAGGTGGAAGGGAAAAGAACAGGTCGTGAGCCGCCTGCGCGGCCTTCTTGTGCCACCAACCCGCAGTCACTTCTCTTTCCACACCCCGACCGATGCCCCCCGGCACAGAGTTCTCCTCAGTCAGTCTTTTTCTGATCCTAAACTTTGAGCTGTACACTTTTGCTCTAGGCAGCACCCCGCGATACTTATGTGTCTTGACAGACAGCTGCCTTCTTCCCAAATGGTTGCAGCTGTTGCGTGTGACGAGGTCAATGACCCTCAACCCAACACTCTCACAGCGAACGTTCAACGGGCAGACTCTTCTCAGACGGGAAACACAACTGCCACCGCCACTTTCACCTACACCTGCGATAACGGATATTCTCTTGACAGTGCCGCTGCGGTCACGTTCTCTTGTACAGGGGACTCTTTGGGGGTCTCAACGTGGAAGGGCACTCCTCCAACGTGCTCGGGTAAGACAGAGACGGGGAAAGGGCATAGGAAGAAAGTGGGCAACGGTATCTGCATTCATGTCTCGTCTAATATTCTCATTATCATGATCACTTGGCGGATGCAAGCAAGTCTCTCATTATCATGATCACTTGGCGGATGCAAGCAAGTCTCTCATTATCATGATCACTTGGCAGAAGCAAGCAAGTCTCTCATTATCATGATCACTTGGCGGAAGCAAGCAAGTCTCTCATTATCATGATCACTTGGCGGAAGCAAGCAAGTCTCTCATTATCATGATCACTTGGCGGAAGCAAGCAAGTCTCTCATTATCATGATCACTTGGCGGAAGCAAGCAAGTCTCTCATTATCATGATCACTTGGCGGAAGCAAGCAAGTCTCTCACTATCATGATCACTTGGCGGAAGCAAGCAAGTCTTTCTTTTGTGCGTGCAAAAACAGGTTTTTTCCGCACTACAAAATCGCATCGCGTAACAACAATCAACCGGAAATCCGTTTGTCCCAAATCTTTGACTACCGTGCTTCCCTCCGTTCCCACCTGCAGCTGTCACGTGTGACGAGACCACCGACTCCCAACCGAACACACTCGGTACCGCTGTTGTGCGGACAGACTCCTCTCAGACGGGAAGCACAACAGACACAGCGACGTTCACGTACAACTGCAATAATGGGTACACTCTGGACGGCGCCGCCGCAATCACCTTCACGTGCACAGGGGATTCCTACGGGGTGTCCACATGGAAGGGGAGCCCTTTGACGTGCACAGGTGGGGGGGGGGG
>JAHBMJ010001470.1:0-16927 GCA_018398765.1 Chromera velia
CCATCGGAGACTCGGAGTCCTCGTTGTCTCGCTCCTCGCACATCTGCTCATCTTCATCGAGACTTTGGAGGTCTCCGAAGAGATCCTCTTCCTGGGCGTTTACGTTCTGGGACGGCTACTCGTCTTGCCCTTCCATCCTGTTATCCTCTTTTTACTGTTCTTGAGGCTGTGCCTGTTCCTGGGGGGGCTGACCCTGGGGATGGACTACTTGTCTGTGAGCCTGAATTTCCATCTGGTAAGCCTTCTCCGACAAGATAGTTTGGGAGAATCGTACGACTTCGACCCCAGTTCCTCTCTTGATGCTGACAACAGTTGGTTTCTCTCTCTGGGCTATTTTATGTTGTTTTCTATGAAAGGAGATCGGAATGTGCCACTGGACTGAGAATGATATTTGGACTGAGCCTGCAGTGTCATTCAAAAGGAGGATACAGCCAGATGAAGATTTGAAGATGACTAGGAAGATGGGCATACATGGAGCCTTCGATCGGCCCCTGGATGGCTGCCGGAGTGAGTCACGAGGAGAGAGCCCACGGAGCAGAGTCATCCTGAGGGCAAGGGCTACAGGCGCTGAATGAAAAGCTAGTGGAACACTAGTGCAGGCCTAAGAAGAGCAAATGAATAGAGCAGCACTTCAAAAACAAAGAGAGACGGGACCTCCAAGAGAAAAAGGTCTGCTAGGGAAAGAAGCAGCTGACCGCATCGCTGAAACAATCCGCTGAACCCTTCACGGCCTTCAAGAGGCCGACCAAGACAGCAGAGAAGAAGTAGTTGACAGCCTCGAGCATGATCGTTGTCCGGGCTGAAAAGAGAAGCATCCAGACACAAAGTGAATGAGGGAATTTCTGACTTGCACGAACGCGAAGAGAGCGTCGTCTCTCGTTTGGATTTCTTCCGTCTTCACTTTCTGCATCATGGGCTATTTTATCCCGCCTTCGATTGGCATTTATACACATGCACACACACACACACACACACACACACACGCACTCGCACACACATGCACGCGGGAGATGCACAGAGCTATACGCCTGACTCTCTGCTACACCACACAAAGAAGGGAAGAGGGGCGGCAAGGTCCCTTCCCGACAGACTGACAACCGGCCTGATGCGTGGCTGAATGACTGATTGATTGACCGACTGACTCACTAACTGACTGATCCCCCCCCCCCACCGGGTCGTTTACCTCTGCGTGAGAGAATGGACACTTCTCCTCCTGGGGGCAGGCTCGAAGGCCTGCAAGATACACACACCAACAAATTGACAAAGCGCGTCTGCCCTAAACTGACTGACTCACAGAAACCCAGACACATAGATTGACAAACCTAGTGCATATACTGACAAACCAGCATACGGGCAGATAGATTACATGACAGACAGACAGGCAGACAATGTGACTCTTTTTTTCTTTCTTTGAAAGACTTTGTTTCTTTTTCTTTTTTCTTTTCTCATTTTTCCTTTCAAATAAACAGAAAATTAAAAAGAGACCGATGAACAGACAGACAGATAAAAAGAAAAATAGAGAGGGGGGGGGGCAGATATAGGTCCAAATTCCTGCGACACATTCTGCAGCGCTCCCCCACAGTGTAGTGACGTTGATCGTGATGTCTACTGACCAATGAAATGAAACTTGCGACATCCGAGAAGACTCTTGTTGTGTTCGTAGTTGCATGTGCCCTCGAGGTTTCCGCACTGGCCCTTCACGAAATACTAGCATACAGGGGTGTACAGCTGCAATATACAGAGATATCAGACATACATACACAACGGGGATTCCGAAACTGATTCAGAAGCAATAGCAGCACAAGTGATCGCACGCAAACCAACCAGAACGGAAAAAGTCAACAGGAGCAGGAAAGACATATTCAAGAGGAAAGATATATTCAGATCTGCCGAATGGAAGCACTCGAAATTATCTGAGCGGCCGAAAATCCCCCCATGATCGAACCAGCCGACCAGGCCCGACCTGCTGATCGATTTGGTCCCAATCGCAAACATGCGAACGGTTTGTACATCCTTCCGTGCAGCCAGATGCATGGACCGAACAGATTGAATCAGTCTGTACGAATGGCGGTGATGTGAATGCATGCGTGTGCGCCTTGCTCAAAGGTTTGCTCGACCCAAATTGTTTCATGGTTCAAGACACAAAGGTACGGACTATCGTGCTAATCCAATAAAGTTCCGAGCTGACCGTGCCCCTTGCCCAGAGTGTGAGGACGAAAATCCATAACGCTCCACTCTTCTGGGACGCGGCTGCGTGAGGCTCCCGGTGAATGACGGACGGGGTCTTGTTTTTTAGCTGTTTTGCCCGTGTGGCTGTCACTTTCCCATTTTCCCGCATACTTCCCCCCCCCCTGCAGCCAGAGGAATCTTCTTCACCGCATATTCCCACGGCGTGTTCCACCCATCCTTCCTTGCCCTGCAGACGGACGGACCCATCGGTACCGCTCCCAATCTCCTTCCCGACCCGGTACCCTTCGGCCCCCGCCTTCTTTGTCAGCTGATCATTGGAAAAGAACCATCCCTTCCTGTACTTCCACGGGGAGTACAACAGGGAAGCAGAAATTTGTTCATACATTCTAGGTGATCGATCGAAAGCGCGGACAATGAGAATCAAGTACCACAAACCACCACAAAGAATTGAATCTGCTATCTGGCACAGACAATTCATGTCCGTAAGAGAGTCTGACTCTTGACAGACGCGAGCTGGCTCATACGTTCAGACTGACTTGGCGGCGGGGTCTCAGAACGTGCGCGGAGTCTCACTTCGGCTTGGAGAGCGTTCTTCACCAGAGTGTCTCGTTCGGGAAGAGTGCGGAAAGAAATCGAAGTCGTCCGTCCCAGGTCAGTGTCCAGAAGTGAGAAGTCCTGGACGGACAACTGCAGCGGTGCCGCGAACATCGCGTCGATCTGGAAGAGAAGATGTCCAAACTCCATGTGGATGACAAAATTCCGTAGCGTCGTCAGATCCTCCATCGCTTTGCTGCTCCGCTGTCCACAGTTGTAGACATGTCGTCGGTTTGTTCGTCCTTCCCTGTATGGATGCAAAAAGAAGCATGGGCACGAGCACGAATTGAATCAGTCTGCAGGGAGAGCGGTTGTGTGGGTGCATTTGTGTGCGCGTTACTGAAAGCCCTGCAGGCTCGACCCAAATCCTTCTACTGGTTCCAGAAAAAAAAAAAAAAGTCCTGTCGGGACCCCTGTGATAAGTCAGTTGAAGTTCCCCCTGCCCAGAGTCAGAGGGGGGAGAATGAAGAGGGAGAATTTTCAAACCTGAGCAACATCCCAGAACTGAAGTACAAGAAGAAGAAGACGAGAAGCAGAGGAGACTGACATGGTCTATGGCGTTCTTTGTGTAAAGGACCTTTCCCAAATCTCCCTCTTGCTTGAGACGTCACTGAAGACCCAGACACGACACCCGGAGACATATGAGTCGCTCCTTGAGGAAATCCCAGACTGTTCCACTCGTCTACGGGGCGGCTTGTCAGGCTGCAGCCGGCAAACGCTGGACACGATCCTGCATGCAGGTCATACGGGGAGCACAACAGGGAAGCAAACATTCGTTCAGCTGCTCTAAGTGAGGGCACATACTATGAAAGTGTAACAAATCACAGCAAAACGACCAGAGACCGATCATACGCACTTTGTGATGGCAGAAGACTGTTGCATGACAGATGCGACCTGGCTCAACACCTGTTCGTAGGCTCAGACTCACTTCTTGGCGAGGTCTCTGAACGGGGTCGGAATCTCAGTTGATCTTCATGATGTGTGAGGGCGCTGTGGAGGATCGTGTCGTCCGGGGAGAATAAGCCAGAATTAAGAATCGAGCGAGGTCCTTTCTAAGCAGAGCCAAGTCCTGCATGTTGCATTCGAGTTGGGCAAGGCCCTGCACAGCGATCGGAGCGAGCACAACATGCGACAACATGTAAGCAGACAATCGTGCATTTATTTTGAGTGAGTCTATACGCAGAATGAGAAGGGGCAGAAGTCACCGGGAAAGACTTGAACGGCCTGTCATCGACAAAACGTGACGGTAAGAGATTGTGTAGAGACACCATGCAGCTGGCTTGACGTATGTCTGTAAGTTCAGGCTGACTTCTTGGCGGGGTCACCGAACGTCAAACGGCTTCGTACGCAGGATGACGTAAAAACCACCAGGTTCTTTCCGAAGTAGAGGGAAGCCTCCTACATACACGAATCGGAGTAGGTCAGAGCAAATGGTGTCCATTTGATGACTCGGGTGGCCAAACTCGTTGCCGACCACGAGGAGACGGGGAAGCCGCGCGTCTCATTGTGAATATTCTGAGTCCGGAGACCAGTTTTCATCATTTTTCGGCGGCACGAAAAGAAGGGAAACACATTCGACGTTTATGTCAAAATTACCAGGCTCCAGCCAAATACGTGCCTATCGAAGCTGCTGTCTTCTGTGTGTGTCTACTCCGTCAACGAGTGTCGGCACCGGGTGTCGGCACATTGTCAAGACGCGACAAAAAAAGTCCAGAGCTTTTCCAAGTTGCAAAGGATCACAAGAAGTCACACTGTGACTCAGACAAGCAGCAGACTTCCAATGTGCTTTATTCCACCACTGGCCCACCAGCGTTTTAACCTGAACTCTGAAGACAGATCGGTATGAAGATTCAACATCCTCTCTTTGTTTCAAACTTTCGGGTAAAACAACACATGCAGCTTTTATGCGTGCCGGCCGCGGCGGGGGCCCGGGGGGGCGCGCGGGAGGGTGCGCGCGCGGAGCCGCGCGGCGTCGGAGCCGCAGGTGTTGCTTCAATTCATGGACCCAAAACATGCATCCCAAACCGTGAGGATGATGGATGATGATGGATGTGGCCTGGTGGCCATTAAACGGCACATTGGCACTTTCGTGCAACTTCACACAAGTCTGCAGGATCCAAGGCATTCAGATGTGACGTGCTTTGAGGCATGCGTCAGGCAGAGGCAGCTAGTCATTTGCGTGATCCACTTGCCGACGTCTCAAGTGATCGATGCAATGAAGCAACGATGGACACTGCAGCGCGTTCACACATTCCAGCGAGCTTGGCTGTGCGGAGCAGGTGGTGATAAGGACTCCCGTTTCTTGTGAAAAGAAAACCGTGGATTGAGTCTTCGCTTGGGACTGATGAAGAACAAGAATGCCCAAAGATGCCTCATCTCCATATCCGTCTCCTTGCAGAGTCGTCTGCTCAGTCTGTCTGAAGTAGTGGTACCTTCATAAGGGTCCGAGCATGCGGGGACGCTGTCTGTGCGTATCGCTTGTGTTTGTTCTTCTGTTCCCCTTCACCTCTCACGGGGAAGAGGCCACCTCCGAATGGATACAGGGGAACGGACTTACAACCAGTACGGCCACAACAAGTGCCGCCTTGTCCTTCTCCCCCTTGGAGTCAGCCACAGGGACAGGGACTGGCAGTCCCGCTGTGTCAGAGACACGCGCAAAGGATCTGGTTCTTCGGAGCACACGAGTTACGAGTCCCTCCTCTCTGGATGTTTCCCCCCCTGTGTCCACTCGCCCAAAAGGTCTCAAGGGAAGTGTGCAGCTGTCAGGAGGGGACAACTGGCCCACCACACTGCATCTCCAGTGCTCTTCCAGGGACACATTCCAGTTGCCTCTCTTTTCAGAGTGTCCAGAAGACAAATCTAGTAATCCTCTCCACTCCCCTCAACTAGTATCTGACCTAGGCCTTTTCTGTGAGAGAGAGGACGAGATTACTAGGATCTTCGATGCGGTGCAGAGGCACTTCCACTGCCAACCCACAGATCAGCACATCCTCTACCCCTTTTCCCCGCCCTTTCCCTTCATGCTGGGTCCAGACCCTTTTGGTGTCTCGGAGCAACAGGCAATCTCCCCCCTCCCCCCTGGTCCCTTTGTACGGCCCCCCCACCAAGCGTGTGGACTCTCCGAAAATCTTCCCAATGCCGGGGCCCTCGAAAGCCCCGCAGGTGGGCCCATCGGCACGTCGCCCTTCCTGACGCTGCCGTGTGACGACATCTTGTGCTCCATCATCGCCACGCAAGGAGGGTCCCAGCCCCTCCTCCCGCCAGGCTCCCCCTCGGACGATCTCTTCCCCCCCCCCTTGGAAGAGGAAGACGATGAATGCCCTCGACCCCCCGAGGGAGGAGACGGCATCTTCCCCGAAGAGAGCAATCAGGACCCGGTGGTCGAACCCAAAAACACCCTGGCGAGCTGGGTGCGCAGGCTGTTCACTCTCTTTCAAAGAGAAGAGACCACTGAGGGTGGTGCACAGGGAGGAGCAGAGTCGTCAGAGACTGGACAGGAGGGGAAGTCGGGCTTGGCTCTAGGAGGGCCCGTACTCAGGGGAGAGCAGCTGGCAGTGGATAGAGCACGGCGAGCACAGGTTGAGAAAGTGTGCAGAACGCTGTCGACCTCCAACCCATCAGCTCTCACAGGTAGGTGGTTGCATGGGGATCTACGAATCACTCTTACTTTCTGACTGGTTCGGTGTTCGTGCAAGTCCAAGGGTGTTCCTCCACAAGCGTCCTTTGTCGCTTGGCTTTTCTTTTCCTCAGCTTTCCTTCTCTGTGTGTATCACCTCAAACAAGAATTCTGTGGCTGGGTTCCTTTGCGAGAGCTCTTCACACCGTTCGTTCATTTGTTCCTCAGAGGACCGTTGATCGAGTGTTCGTTTTTTTTTTCTTTCTGCTCTCCTCGTCTTTTCTGTTTGGCCGCGTGTTGTGTGTGCGCGTTCGCTTGAATGGATGTCTGTCTTTGAGTGCAGGAGAGGACTCGGATGCTTGCTCCCGACTTTTGATTGGCATCGGAAACGGGCAGGCCGAGTCTGAAGATGAGAAGAAGACAAAGGGGGAGGGAGAGGGAGGGGAGCACGCTGTGGATGAAGAAATAGGGGGCAACGCCACAAGAAGCAGTGGAGAGGAGGAAGCTTTCGAGGAGCCCTTCATTCCCCTTCACGAGAGGCCGTGTTTCACTTCATGGACAGAGCGGAAAGAGCTTGCTGAATCTGCTCTGCGCAACGATCAGAGCAGACCCGCAGATATGCTTTGGGGTCGTGCTTCTGCTGCCTTGTTTCCCTTTGTCACTTCAGCGGAGATTCCGAAGTCCTGGGGTCTTCCCGAAAAGGCAAAAGAGGAGAAGGAAAAAGAGGGGGAAAAGGAAGCACCGCTTGAAGAGGACCCCCAGAAAATGGAGGAATTTGTGCGTAGGCGTCTTGCAGAGCTTGTCAGAAGGATGGATTTTGATGAAGAGAACCCCGATGCCGCACAAACCGACACAGAATCTCACGACCCCCCTCCAGGGACCCCACAAAGAATTCCGTCGAGCCGCTGGGTCTCCACGGAGGACTGTGTTGCTCCCCCTCCTCCTCCTCTCATTTCACGTCCCCGTTTCCCCCCCTCCCTGCCAGAGTTCTACGTACCTGGAAGATCGAACAGCGAGGTCGAGCCAATGACGAGAGAGGAAGAGGAAGCAGCGGAGGCGGCGGCTCTTGGAAGAGAACAGGCGCTAGGGTGGACCCTTCCCAGTCGGAGGGGGGGCAAATCGGGGGGGCTGGGCAGCAGCGCCCCGCAGCAGCACGGGCCGTTCCGGAGATTCCTCCACGGAGAGTACGCGTCTGCCGACAAGATCCCTCCCACTCTTTTTGACCACGCATCGTCGGACGCCGGGGGGAGGATTTTTGCCTACAGCAGAGGGATGAACAACCCGAAGGGAGTCCTGGTCAGTCAGTCAGTCAGTCAGTCAATCACTACTGTTTGGCGCTCAGTCTGCTGCCTGCCTCTTCTTCAAAGCTTCCCTGCCATCCTGTCACCTTGCGGATGGGGAGAAAAGAGGGAATTTTCTCAATCGGATCTATGAGATTCTTGGCGTCGGAAGAAAATGGAGGGTGGATGACAGGGTCCGTGTCTCATTGATAAGCGGCTGAATCGATGTGTAAATCTGGTAGAGATTCCTCAACTCATTATTGATCGATTCGAATTGACTGCCGCCCTGCCTGCACACAGATGGACGACGACGACAGATACCTTCTCGTCCCCTGTGCTTTGCCGAACAAATGGTCCGTCTGTTCTCTTGTTTGTTTGTTTGTTTGTTTGCTTGCTTGCTTGCTTGCTTGCTTGTTTGTTTGCTTGCTTGTTTGCTTGTGCATTTGGTTTGTTTGGCACTTCTGGGGACAGCGCGCCCCTGTTGATCCCTGTCTTCCCATTCTGCGGCCGTCTGAGTTGTCCTTCTCTTCAATTCGATTTCTTTCTTTCTTCTTTCTTCCTCTTGAGGTCTTTTTCCTTATGCGTTCTTGCATGATTGCTTGCTTGTCTTTCTACTTGCAGGTTTGTTCTGGCCCTTCCAGACGAGATCGACCTCGAGAAGCTGGCGTTCTTCTCGCAAGAATTCTTCGCCTCCTCTTTCAGGTCAGTCAGATGAATTGCATTGACTGAGCAAGAACTGCCTGACCGTCGCATAATGTTCATTGTTGGCGTTCTCCTCATCCCTTCTGGCTTTTTATATTGGCAGTGCAGCGATTGGTGTCGGTGGATATCTTTCCCTTCCCTCCCATCTGTGCCCTTTTTTTGTCACTCTTTCTGCTGTTCCCCCCTCCCTGCGTGCAGACACGTGCAGATTCTGGGAGCGTTGAAGTTTCCCACAGCCGAATGGCGTCTCCTTGCAGAACTGGAATTGTCCAGCGACAGAACGCAGGAGATCTTCGACCTCTCGCCCTTCTGCCAGACACTGGCAAGCAAGGGGTGCTGGGTGCGGTACATCAAGGTCAGTCGATTCGCTCCTGCAGCATGATATTTCACCGTCGTTTCTTCACTCCAATTCTAAGGAGGAAAGTTCATTCGATGCTCTATCTCTCTCTCTCTCTATCTGCCTGTCTGTCTGAAAGAAAGGAAGAGAAAAAGAAAAGAAAAGAAAAGAAAAGAAAAGACGATACAGCCCGTCTGTCTGCCTCTCTCTCTCTCTCTCTCTCTCTCTCTCACACACACACACATACACACACACACGCATGCATGCACGCGCAAATGCACGCTCGCACATGTAGGGTGCCGAGTTTCTGAATAATTGGATGATTCCTGTTCCAATTGCTTCTTGTCTTGTCCTTTTTCTTGTCCTGCAGATGCGCTTCCTCTCGAATCACGACGATGAAGGGCACTACTACTGTTCCCTCACCCGTCTGAAGATCTTCGGGGCCAATTGGTTGACTCGGTCAGTAAGCTCTCTCCCTCTCTGTCTCCCTCTATTTTATTTCTCATGCATGTGGAAGGGAAGGGGACATTCCATGAATGGATCTGAGTGTACCCTGTCTAATGTCGAAGAGTCCAACTCTTGATCTTGGAATGCATCGTGGTTCGGTGTGAACATTGGCTTCGTGAAGAGCATCTTTCTGTCAACCAGGGAAGAGAAATAATCAGTAGTGCATTCTTTCTCCAGCAAGCCGCCGTAGAAGAAGTACGTGAGTTATTCGCACTCTGAAGGTCTCACCTGTTACCTTCGTTCTGTCACTCCCTCTCTCACTCTTTTGTCGTCTTCTCTCTGCAGCATCCAATCTCAATTGGAGTCGGACGACGCGGAGGCAGATGCAGACGAAGAGGATGGATGGGGGCAGAGCGAGGAAAGTCAGCTGGAGTGGGGGATGGGGGAACAGGGGGGGAACGGGAACGGTACCGCCACCCCGGGTGCTCTCCGTTTTCTCTCTGCGGCGGCTGTCGTCAGCCATTCTCTTCGTCAATGGGAGTCAGAGACAACCCAAGTCGAATCTCTGATTATGCGCAGAGAAAGAGATCGAGGCGTTCCAACTAGAGGCCCTCACAGCAGGCCGATCGAACCTTCTACAGGATCTCCGGGCACTGTCCCGCCGGTTCCTGATCGATCCATAGTGGAACCTTCCATCATACCTGGCTTGTCAGATCTCCGTCCGGCATCCTCCGGTACACCTTCTGCTGCAGTGGGGGGGGAGCCACAGAGAGACTCTGCAGGCCACTCACAGATCCCGAAAGAGGGGTCAATGCCTCTGGCAGAGAACGTCGCTTCCCATCGGGTCCTCTCTGAAAGTCTGCTGGGTTTGCTCCCCAAATTTGACTCGATCGTCTCTCGTCTGGCAGAAGGGTTTTCACCCTCAATCTCCTTACCCTCTCACACAGGTAGTGAGGAAGAGAACAAAACCCAAACCGACCCTGCACATCCATTTGCATCCAACGGAAGCATTGCTGTCGTCAACGAAAGACCGACTCCGTTACCCCGGGCGTGGCCGGGCGGCGCGCCCACAATAGACGTTGGTGGAGCCCCGATTGTTCCGCCGCCACTTCCGGGGGCTGTTCCGGTCACAGGGGGTGGGAGTGAGCTTACCCGGATTTTAGAGTCTCTGTTGATCAAGTCGCGGGGTCGTTTGTCAGAGTTGATCGATCCAGAGAGAGCGAACAGGGTCCCGGCATACCCATCCTTTGGACAGGGGGGGCCCGCAGAAGGGACCCAGACCCAGGCCCCGGCCACAGTGCAGGACGGTGTGGGTCCACTTGGAAGTGTGAGGGTGGAGGGGTCGGCCCCCCTTGATCATGGGTTCATTTTGCCGTCTCCTCCCCTCTCTATCCCTGTGGATCCTCTACCTCCCTCTCACGGGCTCGGTGAGAAGGAGAAGCCTCCTTCTCTGGTTGTGGACAGGGAGAAGGAGGGGGGAGTGGGTGTCGCTGAGAAGGACAAAGAATTCCTCAGGGAAAAGGACCGAGAGAGGGAGAGAGGCCCGGTCTTGTTGACTCTGGTTGATCGGATGAAGGCTGTAGAACAGCAGGCGGGCAGCCTCAGGCAGCGGTGAGTCCTCGCAAAAAGAAGAAAAAGACGATGAATCTGTTTTCTCGTCTCCGTTTACGACTTCAGGTTTTTCATGGAAGCTTCAACCAGCACCCCGTAGTTTACATCTAATACTGCAATTTCTTTTCGCGCGAGCATGCGCGGATGGAACGCGATTGAAGTCTCATAGAGGGCAGCTCGAGACTAGGCAGTCAAACCTAGAAAAAAAATGTTCCGCATACGAGCACTCAGAGACGCCGGGCTTCTTATCCCTTCAAGCATCGTTGTGCCTCTCTCGGTTCTTCTTGAACGATCAGATCATGCAAACTTTTGGATCTGAATTACAGATGACAGTTTCATGTCTTCTTTCCTGCCGGTCTTTGTATGTGTCTTTTTGCCTGCAGATTCTCTTATTTGCAGGACGGGGCAAGTGCAGACCGAGAGGTGATGCTCGCTCTCTGGCTCCTCGCAACGCACCAGCAGCAACAAGCTGACGTAATGGTCGGCAGATGCCACAAAGTGATTGCATCGATGTTCGAAAGTGCCACTCTCTCTGTCATATTACCAAGCAGCAGTCACAGTATGCGGAAAGTCTGTCTCTGTCTCTTTTTTCACGTCTGGACATCCAGGAGGAGGAGGGCGTGGGTTGGGCAGGGAAGGCTTCGGGCTCTTCTGTTCTCTCTGTGCGTGTTCAAAAAGAATGAGTCTGATCAGGATCCCGATCTCCCACACTGATTGTCATGCCTGCCTGCCTGCTTGCCTGTCTGTCTTCCTGTCAGCCCACATAACTGCGCATCTTCTGGTTTACCTCTTTCGACTTACACCTCGTTGCTCTTGCAGATGTCCCAGCTGCGCTCAGTGGACGAAGGACTCAGAAATGTGTCGAAGGCAATGAATGGCACCTTTTCCTCCCACGAGGTCAGCCAGCAACGTGCAGGTTTGCTTGTGACATTTTCCTTTCCTTGAAGCGGTTTTCTCTTCTTGCTTCAACCTCGTTTTGTGAGAAAACGAACGAATGAATGGCTAAGTAAGTAAGTGAGTGAGTGAGTAAGTGAGCGAAGGGGATTTGAACACTTCGGCTTGCAATGGCACTCCCGTCCGTGCAGGGACCCTCTGGATCAAATCTTGTGGGGGAAGGGAGCAGGTCGAGGGGCGAGCTGGGAGGGCGAACGGTGCTGGCGGATGTGCGAATGCTGATGGAGGAGACGCGCAAACTGATCAGCACCGTCACGGATGTCTTCTTGTCGTTCTTCGCCAACACTGACTCCGGAGGGGCCTGGAAGGAGATTGCGTGCATTGCATGCGGGGGGACGTCTGGGGGAAATATAACAACTCACCCATGTTGCCTCTCTTCTGGGGGCCCCAAACCGGAGAGGAAAGCGGATGCGCCTGCACAGGTGGAGAGGGTGTTGAAATGCGCGATCAAATGTTTCTCTCATCTGATCCTGCAGCTGCCTGGTATCGCGCGGTCCTCGTGGGTGATTGCACAGGTGAGTCGCCCTGTCCGTGGTGCTGCATGCACGTGCTATGTCCATTCATCTAGGTCTCCGTCTGCCTATCTGCCTGGCCGCCTGTACATTGTGGAGCACATACATGCATGGTATGGCAAGATGAAGGGGCTGTATTCATCCAGTTTTTTGAAATCTGTGCTGGCCTAGGTTCACTTCTTGTGGAGAAGTCCGGGCAGGCTGGCCGGGAGCATTTGGTCCTACTGTTGGGAGAGCTACTTTTCCGTTTTTCCCCTGCAGGACATCCATCTTCATCTGTGTGTCTTTGTCTGTCTGTCTGTTGTTTCGTTTCTCTCTTTGTCTGTCAGGAGGTGACCTGGGAGGGGTTTCTCTTGCTGCTCCTCCTTGTCCTCCAAATTGTCCATTCCTTCAACTCCAGAAAGAGGTCTGTCAGAATGGAAGGCTGGAACGATCGTGTGTGTGTGTGTGTGTGTGTGTGTGTCCGCTCTATTCAGCCTCTTACGAAGCGTTTTTGCGCAGCAGAGCCAGCGGGAGAATACCTTCTTCGTGTGGCCCTTCATTTTTCTTTTCTGCTTCCTTGCATCCTGGGTGGTTGAATACCTCCGACATTGTATTGAGACACAAATTCAGGGCTGCGCAGACGACGGCAAAATTTCGAACTGCTGCCGTTGTTGCAATGCTTGCAAACTCTGCATGCAATGCCCTGCACCTCTTTCTTCCCCTCCTCTGTGTGTGTATGCAGTGCAAGCCGAGACAGCAGAGGCAGCCTGAATCTGCCTTGGAGTCCCCATGCAGCACTAGGTGGAGGTGGGGGGTTTTCGCGAGAGTTTCGAGAGAAGGAAAAGGAAGGGAGGGACAGGAGAGGAAGGGAGGGCGGCACACGGCCACCCTCTGGCGATAGAGAGAAGAGGTCAAGGAGCCACTCGGTTGCAGAGGACAACAGGGAGAAGACCCGAGTACCCCCTCGATCTATTCTCCAAAGCCCCGCCACATCGTCTCACGGAGACAGAGAACAAGGATCAAACCATCGCCCGTCTTCGTCTCGTCGGGAGGGGGGGCGGAGGGAGAAGAAAGCCTCACCAACTGGGGTGAATTTCTCTCAGATGAGGAACGGACATGCAGAAGACAGCTTTCCGGGGCCACATCGCAGCAGCAGAGACCGTGGGAGAAGTGATAGAAGGCAGGTTCTGTCCCACCCTCAACCCGAATCTTACGCATCACTTCCAATTCAACTCAATGGAAATGGACAAGTTGTGGGTGCACCCCGCCTCCCCTCTTTGACACGCCGTGGAGGTGCAGACAGAGAGAATGCGCTGTCCCCCCGCTCTCCGGCTGTCACAGTTCTCAAAGCTCCCCCTTCGGCCTCCCCTGCCCCTTCAGACCGCATCCCCTCGTCGCTTCATCCCGCCAACGGGCGCGTTTGGCCCTCCCCCGCCCATCTCTCGGTCCATCCCTCTGGAGAGCGACCCGATCATAGAGGAAGCCGCAGTAGCAACGTTGCGAACCCAGATTCAGCAGTCGACCGAGAGCCTGCAGGTGACGCTATGAATGGCAATGAGCATCTGAAGGCGTCCACAGCAGCAGTCAAGCAGCAGAAGACAGAGTGGTCCTTGTCGGGTTTTCCCAGAAGGTCGATTGGTGCGGGCAGACGCCGTTGGCTGTTTGCCTTCTTTTTGCGTGCAGGGCTCCACGGTGGTTTGTTACTTTTGCGTTTCTACGTTTGGGCCTTTCGGGCTCTGTTTGCCTGTTTGCGTTCGTGTGTGTGTGGGAGGAGGGGGGAGGAGGAGTGTGACCTGGATGGGGAGGATGAAGAGGAGGAGGGAGATGAGGAGGAAGGTGAGGACGAGGCAAACGAAGGGGGAGAGGGGGGAAGTGAGGTCTCAGCAGGAGAAGGGAGGAACGGGCATCTGTCAGAAGATGCGGCTCATGGAGAGTCGCCAGTTGAGGGGGGTCCCTTTTCTTCTCACCATACTCCTTCTGACGGCTCTTCTCCCCGAAACCACCAGTCCCCCTACACAAACTCATCCTCCCTCCACTCCCCCTCCATGAACCCTCCTGCCGCCTTGTGGTTCCACCCAGCACCTGCCCCCCACCATGCAGCTTTCTACTTTGCACCCCAACTTCCCCCCACTTCCCTGCACCCCCACTACCGTGAAGGCCTGCCTCCAGATCCCTCCCAGCAGCCCTTTCCCTTCCTGGGCACTGCAGTACTCCCCATGATGCCCTCATCTTCCTCTGCTGCTCCAATGAACGGCAGCAGGCGGGATACCGTCTCGACTTCAGGAGGACACCAGAGAGGGCCCACAGAAGACAGGGAGTCACCAACAGGTGAGGGGGGGGGACGGATGAAAAGAAAATCTCATCGAGGAGGACAATACCCCCACCCAGCAGAAGACACCCAGACACGGGCCCCTGCAGAGCAACGCCCCCTGTTTGTCTACCCAGGGGCTCCCCGACCCTCTGGGGAGGGGGAACGTGGAGGGGCCGCAGGGATTCCGGTCGGTCCCCGTGATTCTTCGGCTTCCGCACGGTCTTCTGCTTTCGGTCCGCTTGCACAGCACCAAGGCTTCCCCTTCGTCCCCCAGCCTTATCCCTATCCATATCCACCCCCCGCAGCAGCAGGAGGAGGGGGGGCGTTCATGCATGCTCCTCTGATGGTGGGCATGAATCAGAGGCCGGGGGGTCTGCAGGTCGATGGAGAGGGACCCGGAATGCCGCCAGGTGTGTGGTGGGTGCCCGCACCCCTGCACGTCCCACCGGATCCCGGAGACGGGAGGCAGCAAGGGAGATACGAGCAGCAGCAGCAGCAGCAAGGGGAGGCGTCAAATCGGTGGTCGGAGGGACGACAGGGACGGCCTCGACGGTCGTTGACGGACGGCTCCGGAAGACGAGACGGGGGGGAGAGGGGGTGGGAAGGGCCGGGGTCCTATGCTGCAGCAGGGAGGGAACAGGTGAGGGGGCCCTCTGGGTCCTTCACAGCTTACGGCACCGGGTATCATTTGTATCCCTCGTCTACGCAGCACTCCTCCTCTTTCATGGACTCGGCGGCATTCAGTCACAGGGGGGGGCATGTGCCTGCTCCTGGAGACAGCGCGAGGCATTCGTCCTTTTCGAGGGGTGGGGGGGCATCACCACCAGCAGCAGCAGCAGCTCCGGAGTCGGGGCCGTTCTTTGCACTTCCATCGCGGTTTCCCAACAGCACACAGGAGCACGAGGGTGCTTCCGGGTTGGGAGAGCAATCGCTGTTTTGGAGAGCAAGCCCGAGTGCCACAGCCCTGCATAGCAGCAACGTCTATCAGTTCGGCTCTGTGCTTCCTGAGTCGGCCCTCGCTGCCTCAATTCGGCAGCAAGAGGCGGAGTCGCAGAGTGCATTTCGAAGAGAAGCAATACCGTCTCCGAAAGAGAATCTACAGTTTGCCCCAAAGGCTCTGTCTCCGTGTCTGCAACCCCAAGCCACTCCAACAAGCGCCTTGCAATTGCCCCCAGGATCTTTCGCCGGCCTTCCTGCACCGTCTGACGGCGCCCCTGCTGTGCCGTTTCCGTCGCTCGGCGTGTCTGCAACCATATCAGACTCCGCCAGCGTAAACGTGACGGGAGCAGAGGCATTGAGGGCTCCTGCAAAAATCCGGAAAACCGGCACTCTGATTGAAAATGTTCTTGCCCCGACGGTTCCAGTGCCAGCAGACTGCCACACGCCACAGAATGGTAATCAAACACGAGACAGAGATACAGAAGATTGATGTGCAGAGACTTACTCATACGAGTATTGAACGTACCTGTTTGTGTTGTGAGTAATCGAAAACCGAAATATACTTTTATATAATCCACGTTAATTTCTATTTATGTTTATGATACTAGTTATGATAGTTTATAAAACAGTTCGAAAATTCATTTCTTATGTATGACTAGATGTATGATTACTATGACTATGATGCGTTATCGTCATCCATATCCAGAGCTAGCTGGATACTTCTAACGTTAGGCAGGAAAAAGTTGTTATTTTATAGGATGCTATGCTACACTGCCTAAATTAACACTTCAAATCAAAAGTTTCAATCTTTGGAGAGGCATGCTTCTTCATCAAAGCTGCTGACTGGGCTGCTGACTCCCAGGTGAAGGTCTTCGATCCAACCCACTTCAGCTGATAGCGGTGCCCTCTTTCATAAACAACTCGGTCAAAAATCTTTTCTACTTCATATCCCAACACCATACTGCCCCTCACTTCTTTTAAAATCTAAGTAGTATTTAAGTAGTACTTAGTAGTTTACGTACATTGAAAGAACTACTTTTTAAAAATGTGAAATAATTATCTGTGATAGAAGGAAAGAACTCACACCCAACATCACCCCGCCTGGGCTTTTAAATGCTACGTGCGTTTCGTCTCCATACAAAGCCCTATTGAAGGGAGGGGAACTCGCCGTCCGGGAGCTTAGCGCTTCAACTGGGGTTAGACATCTTCTAACATCTAACTAACTAACTATAAAATCATAATATAGATCAAAATTTTGGTAATTTTTATTTTTAGTATACGTTCAATATTATGTTGTTAGTTTCGAGTCTCTTATACAGTCTTATAATTACTCGTAATTATTTTTTTTTTTTGTTCTCTTTGTTTCTCTCTTCTTTCACACTCAGAGTGTGACTCAGTATACTCAGTCAGCTTTTTTTGGACACTCAAGGCTTTCCCGAAGGGCCGGGGGGG
>JAHBMJ010001471.1:0-30322 GCA_018398765.1 Chromera velia
ACGTGTATGTGGACAGACATAGGTTTGTGCCGGGTTGCCATATCTGTGTACCTCTCCCTGTTTGAGCCCGTCCACCTCTCTTTCCTCTTTTTTCGTCTGTCTATCTCTGGTTGGAAGTAGCAAAGAAAGACATGCCCGCATGGCTTGAAACAAAAGTAACGGGAGACTCGTAGAATGGAAAGAGGGAAGATGTCTTCTTCCAACCCCGGTCGGCCACCGTGTCAGCAGCAGCAGCAGATGAGGGAGGGAGGTCCATCACAGACACGCAGCCATGCAGGAGTAGAAGCAAAAGAAGGAAGGACGGAAGTAAGTTGGTAGGTAAGTAAGTAAGTAAGGAAGGAAGGAAAAGACAGAGCAGCGGGGGCCCTCGAAAGGGAGAACGGAGGGGCCGCCAACAAAAAAGAGAGAGAGAGGGTCGATGTGGATGGAAGCAAAGGCCCGACGTAAGAAAGAAAAAATGTTGAAAACCGCTACGAAGGAAACCCCTGACCACCTGCATCTGTGATCTATCTATTAACTCTCTCCCTCTCTCTCTATGCAGTGACTCAGCAGGTGCGTCTGAACGTGGACACGCGGAACCAGTTGTTGTTCAGTTGTGCCTCCCACGTTCAGTCCAACTCCGCAGGGACTTCCCGTATCTCTGCTGCCTGGTCACATACACAGAGCAAGGGGCTGATGTGGAGACTCGCTGCTGTGTCCAACGGAATGTCTCCGGTGTCGCAGGCTGAAGGTGAGTGAGGTTCTCTCTCTCTTGTTCGATCTCTCTGTTCTCTTTCTTCTTTTGGGGTCTGTGTCTTATGCAAGCAAGCGAGTGTTCGTTCAATATTCACCGCACCCCCTCTTTCTTCGTGTGTGACAGGGATGCCTGATGCATGCAGGACCTTCTTTCGTCCTTCCTCCTCTCTGCTTGTCTCTTCTCTTCTCCTCTCCTTCTCTGGTGTGGCTGTCGTTCCTGTTCATTTGCTTTCCGGAAGGATCGATCGCGTTGGTGACCATTCTTTTTCTCGCCTGGTAGAGTATAAGGAGGGAAGAGAGAATGTTGAATGACCCCCACAATCAAACGGAGACGCAGGAGATGACACCAAACAGACAGAAGCTCGTCCTCGGGCCGTCGTTGGAAGAAAGAAAAGCGCGTTGCAAAGTGCTTGTCTGAGGAGGATAAATGAATTCAGAAAAAGCGGAGCTGCTTCCCTTCGTCGGCTCTCTGGCTGCATGCGGGAACTATCTCTGTGAACATGGATAGATGGAGGGGTGGATCTGAATGGGTCTGTCTGTCTGTCTTTGCAGCCTCGTTCACGAAAGTGCTCTCGGACAAATATGTTCTGACCCAACAGGTCCGTGGGTGGGAGGGAAAACAGAGCTAGAGGGAAGCAGAAGAAAAGCATAAAGAAACTGTGAGGGGCATATGAGGGGGGACCGCTGCCCAGACACAGGGCTAGTTCTTTTCGGGCCTTCGTCGGAGCGGCAAAAGAAAGGAGAACAGAAAGCGGCTGTTGTTTTCTTTCCGTTTGGGGGGGGCATGGGTCGCCTTTCTAGAGAAAGGGGGGGGAGGGTGGGAGTCGAGTCAGATAGAGAAAGAAGAGGGTCGTGTTTTGTTTTTCCTCTGTCGACCTGGTCATGCCTGTTGTGTTCAGCTGAGACGCGCTCTCTTCCGCTTGTAGATAGAACGATACGCATACGTGTAGAGCGACACGTGAGTGAATGCACGTGCTGCTGTGCGACTTCAGTTGCTGTGGACTCCCCGGAGTCTCTCTGGATCTTCTCTTCTGTCTGTCGATCTGGGGGGTGGCTGGAGGGGGAACGTATCCTGGTCCTCCCAGAGGCTCTCCGGTTCTCCTGGGGTCATGCCGGGGCTCCACGCGGGTGCATCGGACAGACAGGGAGACGGCCTGTCTTTCGGGTTGCAGAGGCAGAGGGGGCCCTGGAGCTTCAAGGGAAATGTTACGGTGGGCCAGTTTGTTTCGTGTTTTCGGACACCTGAGTTGAGGTCTTCTGTAGGCACTTTGGAGTGAATGTCTGTGTCTTTCTTTGATGGCTGTCAGCTCGTGTGTACACAGACTGAAAATTGCAACTCAGGAATGGGCTCTTCGAGCGTTTTGACTTCCTGACTGAACTCCTTGTCCTTCTATAGTTCTCCTTGACCAAATGTCTCACACACGTGCACGGGCGATCGTCTGTTCCTCTTTTTTGTTGTCCATCAAAATCTTCAAGAGAAGAATGCACCAGAGATGGATTGAGAACAACTGTACGGTAACATGTGGTTGCGAACAAACGGTTGCTCTGGTGTTTCTTTTGTTTGCCTGCCTGTCTGCGTGCAGACTTCCAAGGCTTCGTTTGGACTCTCAGGCAAGGCGAAGTACGAGGTTGACCACCTGACTCATTTCTCCGTGTCTCCCCAAGTGTCCCTGACTGAGGGGGCCTCGATCGATTTCGTCTTCACATTCTGCCCCTCGTGGCTAGACCAGTCGCTGTCGAGGTGCCAGTACGCGTTCGTGTGGAGACCTTCCTCGTTCGGCCTCAAATTCCGGTCAGGCAGTCAGTCAGTCAGGTAGGCATGTTGCTAGCTTGCTTGCAAGTTTGTTTGTGCCCCTGCCTATGTGCTTCCTTGTCTGTGCATGAATTCGCATGTGTTTCGCTGGAGAAGATGCGGCTCGTTTGTCAGTCAGGCGGCCTTCAAAACTCAAATCAAATAAATCTCCCCGCTCCGAAAGATACAGAAAGTGAAACGTGTTGGGATCTCCCTCGCTCTTTGCCCTGCCCGCTCTCTCAATTGTCTTGGAAGGAAATTTGTTCCTTCCTTCCTTGCCGCCGCCGCCGCCGCTGCTTCCTTCCTGATTCTTCTTTCGTTAATTCTCTTCTTCCGTTTGTTTGACCAGGCGGGATATCGTCACTTGAGATCCTGCACCTCTCACTAACCGTCTGCCTGCCTTTCTGCCAGCCTGTCCGTCTATCTGTCTGCCTGCCTGTCTGTTTTATTCTTGTTTTGAAAGGAGAAGAAAGGAAAGACAGAAAAGGAAGTCACACAATCTGCCTGCCTGTCTGGTTTATTGTCGTTTTGAAAGGAGAAGAAAGAAAAGACAAAAAAGGAAGTCACACAATCTGCCTGCCTGTCTGTTTTATTGTCGTTTTGAAAGGAGAAGAAAGGAAAGACAGAAAAGGAAGTCACACAATCTGCCTGCCTGTCTGTTTTATTGTCGTTTTGAAAGGAGAAGAAAGGAAAGACAGAAAAGGAAGTCACACAATCTGCCTGCCTGGTCTGCCTGTCCCCCTGCAGAATCACCCGATCGGGGTTGGATTTCAACCTTCCTGTTCAGGTTATTCATTCATTTCCCTTACTTAATTCTGTTGTCTCTTTCCTCTTCCTCCGTCTCACATCTTGTACTCGTTCTCCTTGTGTTTCTGCACTTTTGCCGGTTGATATGTCGTTTCGTGTATTTTTTCTGCATGTTGTTTCATCTCGCTCGTCTCCCTTCTTCTCTTTCATGCTGAATCAAGGCTCCTTCGCTTTTGTGCTTGCGTCAATGCTTCCTTCTAGGTTGTGCTGCACCTTTGCTGGTCGTCCTGTAGTCGTCCTTTTGGAAGTAAATCACCTTTTCTGTTGTGTTTATTTGCTGTAAGAAAATGTCTGACCGCGTATAGTTTCAGCGTGCCTCTACTGTATAACGGTGGGAGGGGGTGAATTGTTGAATTGACATGGGGATCGAGGAAGGAAGTCTCGGAGGGAGGGAGGGAGGGGAAAGACGCTCTCTCTCTCGTTGTCTTCTTGCCACATGAACCGAATGATTGGTATCCTTCTTTCTTTGTGTTGCTTTGAGTGCCGTTGGTGGGTGCAGATCTACGAGACGAGTGGACAGGAACTGTTGAGGCCTTCCTCTGAGCTCGCATTTCTTTATTTATTCATTTATTTATTTGTTTGTTTATTCATTCTGTATGAATTCTGTATGAAAATAAATGCATGCAGATTTACGAGACGAGTGGACAGGAACTGTTGAGGCCTTCCTCTGAGCTCGGAATTTTGTTGGCCGTGGCCGTCGCTCCTCCTTTACTGTATGCTGCAAGTGTGCAGGCGTGGAAGTGTGAGTCCGTAATTGTTTTTCCCTTTCTGTTCTCTTTTATCTTTTTCCCCAGACTGTAGGATTGTCTGCCTTGCCTCTCTTTCTGTCGTTCTTCGATTCGTTTTTTGGTGTCTTGTCTCTCTCCTCCTGTCTGCTGAACTTTCGGTCAATTTCTCTAGTGCTTCTCTTCGTGGTTCCTTCTGCTGATCTCGGTGTCTTCTTTTCTGACATGACTGCAGATTTGAGCTCTGTGAAGTGGGCGGAGGGAACTAGGGAGACCCTGGAGTGGATCCGGACTTTTCTTGCTGGGTGGGTGGGTGGGTGGGTGGGTATTTCATTCTTCTTTTTTGTCTCCCATTCATTCCGTTTTTCTTTTTTTGTCTCGCGTTTTGTGAAGGGGAAAGGGAAGTGGATGCATGTGAATGCTTCCTGCCTGTGCGTGTGCGAGTGATTCGGTTCATTTGGCTTTCCCTTTTCTTTTCTCTCTCCGTACGTCCACACATCCATGCATGCATCCATGCAGAGACCCCATCCCTGTCCAACATACATCCATGCATGCATCCATGCAGAGACCCCATCCCTGCGGCCTCCGAGAGCTTTCCCTCCCCCTCCGAGGAAAGGGAAAGGATGGGAACTAACGGAAACGGAAGAGGGGGAGCCAGGGCGTCGTCGAATTTTCAGCAGCAGCAGCAGGAAGGAGGACCGATGCCCTTCCCCGGACAGGGACAGGGAAGCCGTCCTTCGTCTGCGAGACGGCAGTCACCTCCAGGGTCTCAGTTCGGAGACGGGGACAGAGGGGGGGTGTTGGGAGAGAGAGAGTCAGAGGACCTTGAGAAGACCCGGTTGAAGAGGGTGCATGAGGCTGTGGAAGAGAGAAGGGTTCTTGAGAAGGTGAGGGACTTACTTGGCTTCTACTCTGTGCCCTCCGCTCTTCCTTCGTGCTTTGGCCATTCGGAAGCAGTTAGTGTTCCTCTGATAGATCCCATGATTTTGTATATCTTTTCGCATGCTTCTAGTTTGACTTTTATGCCGTCCCTCATTTCTTTGTGACTTACATGGGTATAAAAGGAGAGGCGTCCGCTCTTTTTCTTTCTGGCATGCCTTTTTGCCTGTCTTGTATGGCGTTTCGTGCACTCCCCCCCAACCTTTCTCTCTGTCTGCATCCATGCAGGAAGCACGACGGAGCAGAGACAGAGAGGAAGCGTTGCCTGAGGACAGGGGAGTGGTGATCATCAGAGCCTTGTATGGGAGATGGAGGAGAGTCAAGGGAGGGGCGCTGGTGGCAGAGGAGGAGGGGAACCAAGCGTCGTCCTCCTCTTCCTCTTCTTCTTCTTCCTCCTCTGCAGTGGCAACAGGAGGAGGAGAGAGGCCATCAGGTGGGCCTCGTGTAGGAGGGACCCTCTCTCACTCGACTTCCTTTTCCGGTGACCTCTCTTCCTCTGAAGTGAGTCATCTGGGGATTCTGGACAGTTCGGAGGGCAGGTGGCTGAACGTGACTGTGCCCCTGCAGGCGAGGGTGAGGCAGGAGGCAAACGTTGAGCAGTTGACCTTCTACGGAGGTTCCAGCAAGGCCGGGCAGATTGGCTTCTGTGACCCTGGCATCCCCTCCTGGTGGGAGGAGGGGGCCGCGTCGGACCTCCGTCTTCGGGTCTGGTCAGTTGGACGATGAGAAGAGAACGTAGACAGACAGATAGACAGACAGGCAGATAGACAGACCGAAAGAAAGAAAGTAAGAAATAAAGACAGAAAGAAAGAATGAAAAGAAAGATTTTTGAAGAGACGCCATTTACCTTTTTTGTTTTTTCTCTTCTTGTGTTTCTTCGTCTCTGTGTCCGTCCCCTTGCTGCAGGGTGAAGGTGAACGGCGTCCCCTCCTACCGAGAGTTCGGAGACCGGGAGCCCGTCATCATTCCCTGGGGCATTTTGATGCCCTCAAAGACGCCGCCGAAACCCAAAACTTCGAATTAAGTGAATTCATGAGTTCTTCTTCTGGGAGGGAGGGTGGCCCAAGTGAAGTGCCGACAGATGGAAGAGAAGAGAGGAAAGAGAGCTTAAAAAAGGTATCTATTTCTTTAATTCAGCACTGAAGTCTCACGATGATCGAAGGCCAAGGCGGACTTGCACGCCTGGTGCCTGTAGTCAGGGGTAAACTCGGGGGAAAAAGGCTTCCTCTGGGTCCGTCAAGGGATTGATTGATAGTAATTTGATACAAGGTGACTAGCAGAAAGATGAAGTGATGTTCTGTCCGGCTGATGCACAGTTATAATCTGAGTCATGAAGTTTGACGTGATGGTACATAAAGTCTAGGATTAAAAGTTTCAGCTTGGCTGTAGACTTACTTTCTCAGTCTTTGAATCGTTGAAATACCACCGTAATACCACGGATTACAGCAATTTTCTTAAAATTTTTATAATCAGATACTAAGTGATAGTGCTAACCTATATAGGTGCCAACTCTAGTGCCAACTAGTGATTTGATTATGTATAAACGTTTAGATTTTATTCTTGTCATGAATTTTAGATAGAATTGTTTGCCGACTTAGTTAAAATTTTAGTTTCTATCAAAAATAAAACTTAAAATTTAATTCCTAATAAATTGACTAGTGTAGCAATGACTACGAGTCTAGTGTATTTCTTCTTATACTATCTTTATTAAAGTAAAGTTTTATTTTATATATGCTTTTGTTCTTATCTTTTTAAATGTACTAGCTAGTACTAGCTCAACTTTACTTTAAAATATACTTTAATGGTATGAATTTCAAAATCTCAGGTCCTTCTAGGGGTCCTTTTCGCACCATTTAGCAGGGGCGACAGTGCCGCGACACCTCGACATAGCGGGAATTAAGGCCTAGCGCGGAACTAATCAATCAATCAATTATTGCAAAACTATAAACAATCAATAATGAATTAATTAATGAATTAAAATTACAGAGTGTATGAATGAAATCAGGGTATTATGAAATTTGAAATGCATGAAACTTGAATCTAGAATAAAATTTGTATTGCATAGCATCGCATTAATGTTCTATATTTTTCCCGTGGTCCACTGCCACTGCTGGAGACCGGCTTGCACCGTTGTGACTAGCGTTGTGAGTTAAGTGAACGTACAAGGAGCGTCAAACCGATCCCAGTGACCCGCCAGGATTGTCCCGGCCGTCATCGTTGCTAAAACAAAGGCGAACAGGCTCATTATGAAGGGATTCAGTCGAATGATGACACGCGTTTTCAATTATTGTCCCCACCCTCTCTTTGTCTCCCCGGGCCCCCCTCAGCACACACACACACACACACACACACACACACACACTCACTTACACTCTCTCTTTCTTTTTTTCTTTCTTTCTTTCTTTCTTTCTTTCTTTCTTTCTTTCTCCCTCTTTCTCTCTCTCTCTCTCTCACACACACACACACAGACTAAAAAACAAATCCCTTTTAAATCACTGTGCGCTGCCTAGGCACAATACCGGGATGAACAGCAATGCACCATACCCGTGACTACACCTTTGTTTATCCTGGAAGCATCCGATGAACCCAAAACAGAATGTGGAAAGCAAAGTACGACAAAACACAAAGAAGGCAGAGGAACCGAGCAGTCGGAGAATCACAAACATCACCTTTGCGGTTCTTCTGTTGCTGCCGTGCCCTCCCCGTTTTCCTTTTCCGAGCAGCAACAGCCTCCGAATCGAACCACCAACGCCAGACACCAAGTACGAACGACAGCCTCTCCAAGACCTCCGACGACTGCCACTCCCTCCCTTCCCCCTGGCCCTTCCCATCCTTCCCGACAACGACCACAAGCTCCTCCAGCCTGTCAACGTGTTTCGAAGAGAGGTGTCGGAGTAGATTCAAATTTCGAATTTGCCTCTCCCCAACAGCCTCGACCAACCAGCGAGTAAAGACTTCAAAACACTCAACTGCTCTAGCAAAAGACTCCTCCCAGCCACGAAAATCAGACGACTGCAGCCAAAGAACTCCCCTCGCATACCGACTCTCAAGGAGGATCGAGGCGACCTGAAAGTACGCAAATTCGGGTCCCTTCTCATCCATTTCTACTGCGAGGTCTCTCAGGTACCCTTGCCTCTTTTGTGAGTTCAACACCTGTGTGGAAGCAAGCGCAAGAATTTCTCGAACAAGGGCAGGTTTCTGGAAATCCATAAGGAAGAAAGGACGAGAATGGCAACGCATCAACGACCCTGTAGTGTAGTAGCGAGCCTCCACAGGCTCGTCTTCCTCCCAATCGCACGACACGCACTCAACGTAAAAGTCCCATCCCCAAGGCAACGCATAGCGGACTGCCGCCGCAGCAGAGGGATGGAAATTTCTTCCTGCAAACAGACAGCAGAAGACAAGGCAAAAAGGAATGGAGAAACACACACACACACACATTGATGCGGTCATAGATTTCCTTTTCTAGCGCATGTATGCACACTGACACGTTCCCAGTAATCGACAGACCATCTCTTGCTCATCACCCTCTTTTATCCACTGTGCGTGTGCCTCTCTTTCTATCACGCATGCATGAAGAGAATCCGGGCGGCAGACAGCCGCATATACAGACACGCGCTCATGCAGTTACTCAACAGGCTCACGGCACGAAGCTCGCTCTCTTCGAAGTGGCTGACCATTGAGTTTCATCTTGCTTGAAACGAAAGACAAAAGCTCGACCCCCTCGGCCTCCTCCCCCCTTCTCCACAGATCCTCCAAAAAAGCGTCCACCCTGTCACTCCAACTCATATTCTCCCACTCCGATTGCAGGCCCCAACCGCCCCAACGGGGATGCGCGGCTGGTTCCAGCATGTTTTGGGGCCTCACGGACCTGTCGGGATTCCAGACTTGAGAAAGAAGGGAAAGGTTCGAAGCAAACAGGCGGGCGGGAAGATCGACCCCCCCCCACTTCGTCGGACTGTTCCTTCTCAGATAGCCTGCGAGCCATGGAAAGTTTTTCAGAAGAGCCTCGCAAATGTCGAACCTTTGGCGTCTGGCGGCGTAGCAGAATGAAGCCTCCGTCAAATCAAGCTCAAGCACCCCGCGGCGGCTTTCCGACCAAATTCCAGTCATACTTTCCAGCTGCCGCGCAACCTCTGTCGCCACGTTGTCGATCTTTCCGCTCTGCACAATGCTCTCGACAACAATCACCGCGTGGTCGAGATGACTCACATGGACGTCCTCCACTCTGCCGAGAAGAGCATCCGGCTCTTCCTCTTCTTGGGTGTTTGTTTCTGTCCCGTTGTCAGCCTCGGGGTCTGGCAAGGATAGAAAAATGTGAAATTTCTTCTCGACAAGCCAACGAGACAGTTCACCGAGAGCACCAGAAAACCCCATCACACCTCCCCTCTCCCTGTAACAAAAATCACCATCTTTGAGAGGGAAGGCAACACCAAGACTCTTGCATCTCTCCCACAACCACTCTAGCATATCAGGAGACAATCCGAAGGGCCTCAACCCCCACCTATGCCGGTCCTCCTCTCCATGCGGAAGCACATCCAACACTCTTTCCGCGAGCTTCGTATCCCCTTGCGCCAATGAGTTCCAGAGGACATTTTCTAAAAAAACAATTGTTTTATGGTCGGAAACATCCAGACTCTCGAGATTCAGAGAGTCAGCACACTCCGATCCTCCACGCAGCCCAAGCCTGACTGCCGTCAGCACCCGCTCATTCACATTACAGCGTGCCTCCCGATCCCGCCCATCCCCAACAACCAAATCTTCCTCCTCAACTTCTTTCCAAAAAGAGCCTAACGACTCCACTACAGCCACGCGTTGCTTGTCCCCACTTTTTTTTTCCATCAAATGTAACGGCTGACGAAGCGGCAGCACCCCTGTGCGACGACGCCAATCGCCCCCCCTGGGTCTTTCTTCAGACCAACAGGAAGGGCGAATGCGCCACTCTTCCGGATACATCCTAAAGTCCTCACACTCGTCCCGCAAGAGTTTCAGAACAGATGCGTGCCCATTCTCCAAAGCAAGCTCAGCAAGGCGAAACAACACCGGGCTCTCTCTTGCAGTTCCCTTGTCCCAATAATCCTTTTCCTGGACCCTCCACAACAATCCCCACTTTCTCCCTACTCGGTTCAACTGCGCCTTCAAAAGCTCCACCCTACCTCCGAACGCTGCACCTTCTAGACAGGCAATCCAGCAAAGAACTGCGCGCACTTCGGGCAGAGAAAGTGCAACCTCGTCGGCGTCCAGTCTTTCTACACAGGAAAGAGAGGGAGACCAGGCCGGAGACGGGAGACGGCACTTCGATCCCGTCTCCACCACACGTATCAGGTCTGCACGTCCATGAAATGCCAAGACGAAGAAAAGGGAATCGATGCTCGGAGGTGCAGGCAGGCAAAGAGCAAATTGGAGAAGCTCAGAAGATGCCCCACCCTCACCCCCCTCGAAAAGCACGAGAAGATCGGTATGGGGGGAACCTGCAATCTTGAGGGCCGTCCTTCTGAAATCTTTGTTGATCAGATGAAGAGATAAACACCCTGAGGAGCCCAGCAGCTGGACCAAAGAAGCCCGCACACACTCCCTCAGAACGAACTCGGGTCGGGAAAGACTCATCCGATTGTGTGACCCGAGCAAGCCTAAGGAGCTGGTAAAAGCTGTGCAAGTTTCTGTCAGAGACGGTCAAAGGGTTTCGAGGTCTCCGATTTCCGAGAAGCGCCACCAGCGATACAAGTCAACACACGGATGTTTGTCACAACTGAGAGACTCGGCGAAGACGATCCAACCTGGCAGTGTGTTCGATTGTCTGCATGCCCGAAAGTCCTCGCAGATCGGATCGATCGACTTCCATGCAAAAAAGTGGCTTAAGCTAGCTAGCATTAGCTAGCTGACTCCGCGCAGCTAGCTCCACGCCACGGCCCCGCGCGCAGAATTTTGGATACATACGATTCCGTACGCCACGTAGACGGACATGCATATATTATAAATACATGCAACATGCATCATGCAACATGAATTAAGTGAAGCGCAAAAATCAATTCAAGAAGATCGATCGACCCAGCTAGCTGAATTGTCGTGCTCGCATTGAATTTTATTAATAATTGAGAGCTGCTTCAACCCTCGATCAGTTGTGATTGGTGTACGTGGCGCTCGTCCCATCGATCGAACCCCTTGCAACTGATTGCTCTGACAACTGGTGTGCGACGCACAGTCTGGCAGACTGCATGGCCGGTCTTTGGGTTTGACAACTGAATCACTCTTTGAAGGTCTGAACCATAGAAAAGACGCTTCTTGTTTCTCGTATCTCTTCCAGAACGAAGATGAAAAGAATCAATAGTCGCTTCTTCTCGATTTCCCGTGAGAGTCAAGAGCTTGCTCGGGAATCAGAGATGAAGAGAGTCAGATCCCGGAATGGCATTGCCCCCAAGCGCACTCGAACCGAGTCAGGCCTCCCTTTCACCGGCTTCAACCTGCTGATGCGTCGACCCGCTTAACCATCAATGACTTCTGATGTGCAGGCCGTCACGCGAGGTCATTGATGTGGACACGCTCCCTGAAGACTCTGTCAACCGGGAAGGCTTTGTGTCTACGCCAAAAGCCGTCTACATCGATTCGGACGATGAAGATCCAGACCCTTTGAATGAGTTTGATGAATGGACTGATCGTGATTTTGACGAAAGCGAGGACGATGACTCCAACAGGTTGAATCTCCTCGACCTTGAGCCACGCGATGTTGACCAATCGGAATACAGTCTTGATTTTAATGAATGGACTGATCGTGATTTTGATGAAAGGGAGGAGGAGGGCTCCAACAGATTGAATCTCCTCGACCTTGAGCCACGCGATGTTGGCCAATCGGAATATGATATTGAGTTCGAAGGCGACGAGCCAGGTGAGAACCTCTGGAGTGTTCGAAGCAAGAACACTCATGTCGAAGTCCTGTCATGGTCCAAAGAGAGATGGCCCATTCATTTTGAATTTCTTCCTTGCAGAAGATGAAGATGGCGAAGAGTCCGTCCTTGCTCTGTCTAGCGATTCTCGCCCAGAGCCTCTCAAAAGGGTACTTTGCCCTGTCGGTGAGAAGCTAGTTCTGGATCGATCGTCTTCGCTATGGCGCCATGAGGACGATAGAAAAACGTTTCGGTTCCATGAAGACGTTAAGGATGACAGGTTGAAGACGTTTTCAACAGAGGTTGACAACCGGTTCGATGAAGACATCGACACAGGAAAGATGAAGAAGGTAGATCACCCCTTCAAGGCTTGCATCTCGCGTGTGCATCGGATTCGTTCATGACCGATCGTTTGATTTCTGCAGGACTTTGCGTCGTGCATGGGTTCGTTTTTGGGACAGCTTCCTTCGCTGATCAAGCAAGAAGAGAAACGCATCGAGGACCTCCAGGAGCAATACGACTATTTTCTTCCGGACGCTGTGTTTCGAAGAAAGTACCAATACAGTATCTTCCTTCGAAAAACACAGTACTTCGCGTGAGAATCTGCCTCCCAAGAAACAGCGGTAGCATGGTTGATGCACGACTGTTTGGACCATTCAAAAGTTTGGCTTCCGATACCCGATCTACTACCCGATTCCAAGCATGCGGCACTGGAGCGGCAGGTCTATATACTGGCATCAAGCAGATCTAGAAGCAGACTGACCTTTCAACTCTGGTTTCAACTGTAATTGTATGTACATCCGGCCGATGCTTTTAAGCAGTCCTCTTGATATTACTTATAACTTCTTTTCTAGTTTCTCTTTCAATGACCTTTTTTTTAGCAAGACCTAGAGCCGACCTTACTTTTGAAAGTGAGCAAATTAATTCTGAGGCTCTAATTGACGCTAAGCGTCTGCATTTATTTTTTTATTGACTTTTTTTTTTTAAGCTACTGAGGCTAGTTTACATGGCTACTAGTAATTCAACAACTAGTTTAGCAATCGACACGCCAATCATCTGCCATGATATACATCTTCTTTCACCATTATTAATGTTTTTGCCTTTTAGCAATGTACATACCACACTTCATATTTGCTAGTGTATTGATTAATTGGACCATTAAAAAAAAAAATCAAAAAATATTTTATATATATACATCTTATTATATGATCGATGATGATGATGATGATGTTATGATGATTGAGGAATATCAACATTATATAGTGCCAGCAGCTATATGTCACTCATGTCAACCTAGATGTCAACTTAGCTAAACGCTATAATGTGATGAATATTGTTAGTTAGATTGTTTGACATGCAGATATAGGTACGTTGACATATTGATCAATGTAAAAAGAAAATAAATAGGAAGATTAATGCAAGCTAGGAATCTTTTGATAATATGTAGTAGAACCTCCGTGCTATCACTATTAAAACTACTATTCATCTTCTAGTAGTGCTGCTGCATGCCTTTACTAGTGAAAAACACAGTGTGTGGCGTGCCTAGCGGCGTGCAATCATGAAATATTTTATGAATTACAGTAAGCAGTCACGGTGTATCAAAGTGGGCAAGAAAAACGTTTTTTTCTTGTCATTCCTTCCTGTGCGATACGGTTTCCTTCTTACTGCTACCATCTTTCACAGCCTCGTGAGAAGAAGAAGTACCTTGCGCAAGTGGGAAACAGAAGAGCGAAAGAAAGTCCAGGGGAGAACTGTAGGCTCTCCGTCGAAGTCGGAAGGTCGAGAAAATTTCTTCTGGTTTCCCCATCACCTGCCAATCAGTTGCCGTTCCCGGAAGAGGGGACGTCGCTTTTGCTGAGTCCTCTCCTTTCTTCGCACTGCTCTCTGACAACGGAGGCAGAATGTCAAAACTCTCATCCACCCCCTTGCTTCCCCCAACCGCCGTTCCTGTCTTACCGTTTTCTCCTGTGTCTTCTCCCTGTAGCGTGTCGGGGAATTGTGAGGGGAGGGAAGGAATGACGATAGGCCCCCCGAGGAAAGCGCAGGGCGGGGGGGGCGGACAGAGAGTGATCAAAGCTGCCCGTTGGGTGTCTCTGAGGCCTGTGGGCCGGAGGGGCACGAGGAAAAGGGCGTCTAGGGTCACCCACAGCGCGTGGCCTCTGACTAGGGAGACTCTGGGGACCTCTCCTGTGTCTCCTGTAGACAGGCCCATTTTGTTCGCCGTGTTTCGGAGAAGCTTTTTGGCCTCCTGCAGGGGGTCGGTCGGTCAGGGGACAGGAAATGAAAAGAGAACTTTGAATTCAAGCGGATCGAATAAAGAGGAAAGTCGAATCAGACAGAAGAATTAAGAAGAAAAGAGCAAAACGGGAATGTAAAAAGGGCCCGACAGTAATGGTCGAGGGACTGCTCTCCGTTTAATTCATGACTTGACACAAACACACCCGAGAGAAAATCCTCAAAGCGCATCGAGATGTTCTTCACAATCAAATGAAAGAACAGACAGCAAACAAACCTCAAATGCTGCCTGCAGCAAAGCCCCTCCCTTAGGCCCCTTCTTTGCAGCGCTCTCATGGGGTTTTCTCATTCCGACCACAGCATGGAGAAATGGAAGCTCGGGCAGAGTGCAGGGGATGAGCAGCTTCTCCTCAAGAAGGTCCGTCGATTTGGCGGCTCGAATTTCTCTCATCACAGGGAGCTCCAGGGGAAATCGGCCGGGGCCCTTCTCGTCCGGAGGGGCCGCCAAGAGCCCCGGAGCGGGCCCAGTTCCGAGAGGTCCGGAAAGAGACGAGAGAGGCGGTAGGGGCAGAGGAAGAATTTGCACACACGAGTCCAGTGGGGATGTGGCGTCTGCTCCCACGTTGGCTGGAGTGTGTGCGAAGGAAATGAGGGGCCTCATGTACGTCGCCACTGCCTTTCCTTGGAGAGCGCTCAGGACTTCCGATATCGCCGCCCTGCATGCGCATACACATCAGAGTTGAAAAGGATGCATGCACATTTGATTCCAGGCATGCAGCGGTCATACCGGGTGTGAGCTAGGCGAAGGAAAACAGTAAAACACAAAGGAAATACACAGATAGAGACCTGCAGCGGCAAGCCTCAAAAGATGCCCACCTCTTTCTTGCTGGGCTGACTGACCAATCCTCCGCCTCCAGTCCCTCTGCCGTTTTGGACAGCACGCGTCTCGCCACCACGACCTTCTCAGAAGGCCCTGCCAGTGTCGGCAGATTCCCCTTCTTCCCTGCGGGGGAATTTCTCGTCAGACCCACCAGTCCGTCCATATCTCCTCCCGTCTCTTTCTCTTTCTCTTGTCGCTTTCCAGCATCCATGGTCTCCTGCAGCGCTTTAGACCTCACCACAGCCCTCTCGACCTTCTTGCAGACTTCTGAGAAGACAATAGAGGAAACGGGAGCGCCATCAGCAACGCAGAGCACCGGAATGTACCTGCAAGGAAGAAGAAGAACAAATCGGAGTACAAGGACAGCACAGCAATGCATTCATTCCAAGTCGGAGTACAAGGAACAGATCTCGACCACTTGCTTGCAGTCAAACGTGAAACGTGAACTTATGTCTTCTACGTGCATGTCAAATGAAACTTCTTCCTTCCGACTGACTTATCCACGACTCCAGGGAAAGTCTCTTTGTGGGCCTCGTACCGCTCTGAGAATTTGGCATCGCCGTCTTCCTCCCTGCGTACAAGCCGAGCTCGCACCTCAGGCTGCAGAGGGGCCAGGGGAGGGGAATGGATGGTAAAGAACGACGAGATTGCTGAATTCCCTTTTTTTGTTTTTCTTATCTGTGTTTGAGGCCACAACGCTGGGAGGAGTTCATCATGTCCCTCCAGTTTCGATGCAAGGCCGGCTCCCGCAGGTTTTTTTTGTGTGTTTTGTGTTCAAAGAACTGACAACACAACGAGGGGCACGATGCACGGAAAAATGGAGAGAGAGAGAGAAAACTTAAGACGTGAAGTCGCGATAAAGAGTCGAAAGAAGCATGCCACTGATCCAAAACATTTATCCACAAACAAGGAACACAGAAGCGTCTGCAGAAAAAGGAGGAAAGACATGCACCAACCTTGGGAGGTGGAGGTCTGAGTTTCAAATTGTACTCAATTCCGGTGACCTCATCGTACCTGAACAGACGAATCGATCGAGGGGCTTCTGACATTCATCTATCAACAAGAGGAGAAGCCGTCATTTGAACTCAGAAGGAGCGTGTGCCGTTCGTTAGCCTCAATCCTCCTGTCTTGCCCCTTTGGAGTTTCTTCCTCTGATCATTTCTTTGTGTCATTTTAGCGTCGAGGCTCTACATGCACCCCAATGGCTGCATGATCAACTTGCATCATCACTTCATCTGACTGTCTGACTGTCTGTCTGTCTGTCTGAAAATTCAGCAGCTGTCTGCCTGACCTTCTGAGCAGAATCCGCTCCTTCAGGTTTTCCTCCTCCACGTCCAAATAGAGGAACACAGAGGGATCTCCTGCAGGGCCGCCGTTTTTCTGCAGGAGAGACGCCTGCCTCTCCGTGAGGGGAAAACCGTCGAGGACCCATCCGTTCTTCTCGCAGTCCGGTTGCTCGAGCCTCTCCTGCACCCATTCACCCATCAAGCAGAATTGACATGCCATCAATCTATCAGAAGTGTGTGTGTAGTCATCGAGATAGTCATGTGTCGCAATCGAGATTCCAGAACAGTTCTCGAAAAACACAACGTCTACTCGCTTGTAGGTAAAAGAAAGACAAACATAGTCACTCACTCACTCACGCACTCACACACCCTGATGGCTGCGACGATCGTCTCATCCGACAGCGGCTCTCCCTTCTGCTTGACTGCCTTCGCCTCCTTCCCTGGATCTGTGCCCCTTCCCTCTGCGTCTGCTACAGCCTCGTCTGGATGAACGTGGACGAGACCGAAAACTTCAGAGAGACGGGCGCTCTGCTCGCTCTTCCCACTTCCTGGAGCGCCTGCAGGCAGAAGGAAAGAAAGAAACATAGGAGAAGTAAGATGCGTGATCAATCAACTGGCCTCTTTGGCTCGAAAAGGTCTCCTGCTCCACCCTTTTGATCCCCTTTTGCTGCTGCATTCCTTCCTTTCCATTGGACTCGATCTGCATTCCTTCCTTTCCGCACACTTGTTTCCTTTCCCCAGTGCCTCCACACGATTATCTGGATCCTGTGCTGCTGCTTTTTTGTATTCCCTCCAGCAGTACAAGGAGACAAAGAGGCAAAAGAAGAAACGAGCTTCTAGGCGTCCCTATGAGCCGGCATGCCCTGAAATTCCTTCCGTGTGATGCCTCTTCAAAAAGTCTCTCAAGCATATCTATGTTAAATCCTTGCTTAAGTCACACATCCTTGCCCTCAATTTCCTGCCTGACCTCCCACGATGACCGTGAAGGGTTCCCTCAATGAGTCTGGACCCCCTCCCTTCAAGGCCCGGCGTGTTCCCTTCATTCTCAGCACAGCACTGAGGGTCTGCAGGAACACGGCCTTCGTCCCCTTGGAGCCATCAATGGCACACAGACGCTTCCTGTAGGCCGCCAGTAGCTCCTCCGTTCTCTCTGCGTACTGTCTGAGAGTCTCCATCACCCCCTCATCTGAATCTTCTGCTCGGATAAGCAGACGGTCCTTCACTTCCTCCTCCTCTGGCAGGGGAATGCCCGCAGGGGGGTCGTAGATCTGGTTTGTCTCCGGATCCCATCTGCATGCATAGAAGGAAGGAAGCATGAAGTTTGTCTCCGGATCCCATCGGCATGCATAGAAGGAAGGAAGCATGAAGTTTGTCTCCGGATCCCATCTGCATGCATAGAAGGAAGGAAGCATGAAGAGCCGGTAAATGAATATGGTGGATGTGGTGCTCAAGTTCATTCAATGAGTTGGGAGCATTTTGAGGGCATCAGCCAGTCCGAACTCAAAAGTGGAGACCCCAGCTGTACCCTCATTGCATGATTCATCAGGCCAAAGACTAATGACAAGCAGGGAGACACCAAGTGAGAGAGTGAAGCAGCCAGCCGTTTGGCTTTCCCTTGGCGTCCGTCTGGATCTCTGAATGACGATGATGATGATGATTCCACATATTTTTCTTAATTCTCCTCGGGCGCACTTACCTTCTTTGTCCCATTCGTGCAATGATCTTCTCGGCAGGAAAATTGAAAGACAGCGTCAAGTCTTCCTTCGCAAGATCTCCAAGACCCGTCAGAAGCTCCGATTGCGCCTGCAAAGTTGGAGTGAGTGATTCAGTGTGGTGACAGTTTGCGTTGTTTGGCTCGCTGACGTGCGCACACAAAATTGAATGTACAAGGACCGATTCATGTCTCTTCTCTCTTTCTCGTTTGACTGTTGTACGGCTCTCTCTCTGCCTGCTTCTCTTGTAGTCCAAACTCCCTGAGATGTGTCACTACTCAGACGACACTCATGCCCCACATGCACTCTGCCTGTTCGACTTAAGTTTCTGACCGTTGAGTCCGGAATGTTGTCGAGAATCCATCCCTTGTGCCTGCAGTCAGGCTGAGAGAGGCGGACGGCAAGAAGCTGCACTAGAAGGTCGTCTGGGATCTTGGCGTTTTCATTCCCTGCCGCCTTCTCCTTCTTGACTGCTTCCTCAATGGCCTTTGCCTCCTTCACCCTCGCCCTGTTACCCCATTTCAGCAGAGAGGCCACAGAGATGTGGGGGGCGTCTAGCCGCTTCCGCATCATCTGCAGCACCGGGACGCTGCTCAGGTCGCTCCCGGGGGGGGCTGCACCCATAGGAAATTTGTTTGTTTGCAGAGGGGCGAGTGTTCATGCACGTACGCACACGTCAACTGCACAGCTGATGCTTTCAGAGAACTTGATTCAGAGAGTACCGGACCTCCTCTATGCAAGTTGCGAATAAACATAAACGAAGCGATGAAAAAGAGGGGCACAAAGAGGGAGGGAATGAGAGACGGGACACACCGACGCGCAGACGGGACGGACAGCGAGACGGCTTGTTTCACGGAAACCCATGCAGACCAAAGAAGACTATCAATCACTGACTGACAGAAAGCCAGGACTCTAAGAGGCCGCGAGGGTTTCTGTCTTGCGATCTCCGCGAACTCCTCAATCTTCACAGAGAGACACCCCACCATCTGAAAGAGATTTTCCATGCATGCAGGAAGGAGGATGACTGCATGTGTACTATGCGACACCATCTGAGATTTCTCGCCTGTATCTCGATCCGTCTGTGAACGACCACGGCAGGCAGATAGGTTCTTTTGCATGGCTTCACGGCTGGAGTGAATGTAAGAAGAGAGACCTAAAGAAGCTGTGGGCATGGCGGTCTGGCTGACTGACGTCGTCAAGTGCTTTTGAGGCGTCCGTCTTGGTGTTGTTGTCTGCGTAGGCTTCCAGGAGGGCTCCCGCCGCCTCCTCGTATGTCTGCACACACACATTCATGCACAAGTATACACACATGCCCTATGTCTGCCCATACACATTCATGCACAAGTATACCTACATGCCGTATGTCTGCACATACACATTCATGCATAAGTATACGCACGTGAAGCGTCCATCCGTTGGAATTTGAGAGAGATATCGCATCAATGCGTGGACGCACAGTCTCTTGAAATAGCAGCTTTGGCAAAGAGTTTCGCAAAGCCTTGCAGCTTTCTACGTGCTAAAAGAGGCAGACAGACACACAGCCTATATGCTTCCTTCTTGTCCACCCTTCGTTTCACACAGACTACATCGTCTTTTCTCTCAGACGGACAGAGAGACAGACAAGCAGACAGATACGCAGGCAGATACACAGACAGACACACAGCTACAGAGATACACACACACAGAGAAAGAGAGAGAGAGAGAGACCCACCTTCATCTCGACTGCCAGTGTCTCCTCCCTGTCCTCGTCTCTCTGGACGAGTCTGTTTTGCACTGCGTAGATGTCCTCTGGGGCTGTGTATTTGAGATGGTAAATCTTTCCCGTCTCTGGGTCCAGCCTTCTTCCTGTGACTCTCTCCTTGATCAGATCGTCGGGAAGTTCCAACAGAAGGAGACAGTCGGCAAAGATACCCTCGTTGGCAAGAACGGACTGCTGAGCCTGCAGGTAGAGAGAGTCATTCAAGTTATACCAGAGAAGGTCAGGTTCCGTTCGTTCGTTCAGCTTTTCGAAAGATTACGTTTGAAAGAGTCTACATGGTTTACTTGAGGGACTTTAGACTTCTGAGAACCATTAGTGTCTCCAACGTCTTCCTCTCCGTACTTCTCTCTGCACACCCGTTTGTTTTTCAAACGGTCCTCTGGTCTCAGCAAGCAAGCGAAAGACTTCTCACTGAATTTTTGCTGTTTGACTCTCTTCTGATTGAACAAACGTACTTTTGTTCTCGGAATGTCCGTGAGAACCCATCCTGAAAGTGACACGTCCGTTTGTGTGATCCGAGACGCCAGAAGAGAAGCAAGCAGTGCGTCAGAAATCGGTTTCTTCGGAGTGTTGCTGATGTGCCTGTCGTAAGCGTCACTTGCCGCATTGCCTGGAGGCTGGTCCTTTGCCCACTTGAAAAGATTCTCTGGGGTAATCACTGCGAGACCAAAACGCTTTGAGAGGGCCTCTGCGACCTCCGTTTTCTCTGAGGAGGGAGGACCTAAAGTCAGTCACAGAGAGAGAGAGAGAGAGAGGATTTTGTTAATTCAAGCGGTTCCTTCGTTAGTGATGCAATACCGGTGATTGAATGTATTTGACGATTCGATCCGTGTCTCCTCACTCGATCGAAGATCTTTCTTTTCTTCTTTTGGTCTGGGGATGGAAATGCACATCGTGTGGTCCAAAGACGCAAGCAACTCAGGGTTGTTATTTTCAGAACGTTCTTCTGGTGATGAGTCGATGTACCACTCCGGCTGCCTGACCTTGCAGTATGACTCTGAGAGGCACTTGGAGGATCTCATTGACTATCATTTTGTTGACCTCCTCCTCTTCTTCCACTGCATGGGCTGCTGTAGGGTTTGCACCGTCTCCTCCTGTCTCGTTGCCCTCGTCCTCGTCTCCGTCTCCCTCCGCTCCCTCTGCCCCCCCTTCTGCTGCTGCACTAGAGGTAGCACCCGGTTTCTTCTCCTCTGGGACGTCCTCTCCCTCTCCGTCCCCCATCTCCTCGAGTGCCATGCTCTGCTGGGCTCTCCTGGAGGTGATCTCTCTGAGGACAGACTTGAGGTCGCCCCCCCTTTTCTTGTACTCGACCACATCGGTGAGTGCCTTGGAGACACCCTTGAAGAGTTCAGACTCACAGACGTTGGCAGGAAGTGCTATGCATAAAACGCCAGACTCAAAGCTGCAGGTAGGCATAAAGGAAGAAAAAGCAGAGTAATGTGACAAAGGACTCAGCTGACAAAAAAAGAACACATTCGACAAAAAGATACAAGGAGAGAAGAAACGACAGGTCACCTGCCGGCAGGGCGACTGCAGGGACCCACAATGAAACGCAGAGGCACTCTCCACAGCATACCTAGAGAGAGAGATTCCTTCAAAAAGAACAAAAGGATGAATACATGCACAGGTCCTCGCAGTTGGAAAGTGAGGGAAAGTCAGAGACTTGTCGTTTGCACATATGGAAGCAATGAAACAAGCATCATTGAGACGGACTGAGGCACGCGCAGAATTTGCTGAGCATGCCCTCCGCAGGTATGGATTCATTCTTTTTCATACAGAAAATGAATCAATACAGACACAGACTGACGCACGCGCAGAATTTGCTGAGCATGCCCTCCGCAGGTTTCTTCCACGCCGTGAGTCTCCTGGTGACCCTTTCTTCCGAGTCGTCTTCTCTGTGCACCAACCGGGCCCGCACTCTGTCGTCTGCCGGGGGGTTGGTCTTCAGATGGAATGTCTCTCCCGTCTCGGGGTCTGTTCTTCTGAACACGATCCTCTCTATCAAAGGACGGGGGGGGGCATGGAGGAAGAACAGGAGGTCGGCACGAATACCCGCCCGTTCAAGTGCCAGGGCCTGGGCCTGCACGCACAGATGGATCAAGCAATCAATCCACAGGTACAAACAAAGCAGCAGGGCGATCCAGAGGTACAAAGAAATGACGCATTAAAACAGGACGGAGACCCCAATGACATGTTTGGAAAAGAAAGTAATTCTCCTTTCCGACAACTTCAGCGCATTCCTCTCTGAGCATTTCAGAAACGAATATTTACCTTCGTCTCATGCAATGACATGATTTCTTTCCAGTGTTGATAGACAAATATCAATTAAGCGTCCACGTTGAATAAACAGACAGGAGGATACGGAGGGACTGAACGGCAGACGGACCTACCTCTGTTTTTGGAAATCCGTCAAGACACCAGCCTCTCGTTGCCGCTGCGCTCTCTTCCCCTGCCCCCTTTCCTTCCGTCTCTCCAGTCTCCTTCGATGCGCTTGCTCCTCCTGCTGCCCCCCCCTCCTCCGTCTCCTCTGCGCCCTCAGAGGAACGCTTGGTGTCGTCCTCGTCGCCCTCCTCTTTCTTCTCCCGTGCAAGGGCTTCCTCAATCAGACGGACCTACACACACACACACACACACACACACACACACACAGAGAGAGAGAGAGAGAGAGAGAGAGAAGCAAACGGACAGAATGCATGAGCAACAGAGAGAGATGAACGACAGACAGTCAGACTGACTCAGGATGGGTGGGAGGGAACGAAGGAAGCTGCAAAGCTTGGAACCAGTGAAGAAAGGAGGGCAGGAAGGAAGGAAGAAAGGAAGGAAGGAAGGAAGAACAGAAAACGGCAAGATGCAGCTTGGCATGGCAGCTGTCGAAAAAAAAGGCGAGCGACGGACAGCACGGGATCAATAACAGAAGAGAATAGAATTTCAAACAGACCTACCACAGCTTCATCAGGGGGTTCGATGCCGTGTTTGTTCAGGTCTTGGAGCAGTCTCCGTGCTCCCTCTTCCCTCTGTGCCTTCTCCACGAGGAGAGTGAGGGGGTCGATGTGCGTCAGTCCAAACTTCTCGGCCAGCAGGCGGCATTGTGTCGTCTTTCCAGAGGCAGGGGCACCTGCACGCGCATGAGGGACACACAAAAGGGATAACCACACGAACAATGCAGACGTTTGGAAATACCTATAAGTGGCTCCGCAACGACTAACAAAAGATGACTGAGAGTGAAAGAAGAGCGTGAATGAAGGAGAAAGCAGACAAAGACAGAAAAGAAGGAAAAGACTGACCGACGACGAAAATCTTCATTTGTGCTCTGCCGTCTGACGGAGAAATCTCCTTCTCCTTCTCCGTTTCCTTCTCTGTCTCCCCCCCTTCCGCCTCTTCCTTTACAGTCTCCTCTGCTGCTGCAGGAGCTGCAGAGGGCGTCGATGACGATGAGAGCACAATTCCAGCCGCCTTGGTGGCAGCCTCACGCACGAGAAGGGCAACATTCTCAAAGTCCCCAGAGGTATCGATGGACACTTTCGTCTGAGTCCAACTGGCACACAACTGGGGGCTCTTGTAGCTCTGCAGGAAGTTTTTTTTTTTTTAAGTTATTTATTATGTATGAAAGTAAAGGCAGGCATCTGGGGGCTCTTGTAGCTCTGCAGGAAGTTTTTTTTTATTATTATTTATTTATTATGTATGAAAGTAAAGGCAGGCATCTGGGGGCTCTTGTAGCTCTGCAGGAATTAAGGAAAATGGAGACTGCGATGCAAACATTGAAGAACATTCATTTGGGCCAATCAGGAAAAACAAAACAGATTCAAATGGATCAGGCTGGCCGGCGCACCTTTATTTTTTCCGTCAATGCGGCTGCGTCTGTGCATGGATCCCTCGGATCCGTCAGTCTTCCCTTGACGAGGGCGGACGCGGGTTTCCTCAACAGAGGGTGGAAGGGCTCCCCTGTGAGGCTGTCCACCTGCTTGTGCACTCTCCGGGCAAAGAGCTTCTCTGGGGGAGAAGAGAGATCGAGCCACAGGGAGGGGGAGACACCTTTCTTCTCAAGGAGGGTCGCACCGCCCTGCGAACACATTCAGAGATACGTATGTACATGTTTACTTGAGTGCCTGTCCGAAGATGAGTACAGTCATGAGGATCGTTTAGCATCACTAAAGAAAAACAGAGGCTCAATACAGAAAGACTCATTGAAAGAGCGACCAGTCAACCAAGGCACTGACCGAAGTGAGGGGAAATCCTGTGAGAGCCCACCCCTTCTCAGTAGAGGAGCCCTTGGAGACGGCATCAGCCACAAGTCTTGACCCTGCTTCCTCTGGAAAAGGCTTCCCTTCCGTTCTGGCTGCCTGGAGCTCCTCTGCCACTGGGTCCGTCTTTCCAACAGGCAGAAGGCGGGAGGCGGCTATGCGTGCGTCAGCCAGGTCCTCGACGTCCAAAATCTCAAGACCAAGCAAAGAGTGAAGGATGTGACAGGCCGAGTGCTTTCCTGATCCGGGAGGGCCTGTGACTAGAACGCGGAGGGTAGTAGAGGGAGTAGGCCTAGTACCCTTCAGACCCCCTGGAACTCCTTTGACCCCCTCTCGCCACTTTTCTACAACCTCCACAGATTTTCTGACCACCTCCACAAGGGCAGGGGAGGCGTCTACGTCCACAGAGACGTCTCTGCAAAAGTCCAGCACGCACCTCTGCGCTCGGATTGCGTCCTCCATTTCCTCTTCAGAAACGTCCTGGAACAAAAGTTTGTCCTCAGGCAGCCTCTCGAGACGGTTGACCACTTCCACATTGCCTGCAGACACACCGACGACGAAGGATAAAACTCACGATTTGGACTTGTGGGTGTGGCAGATGTTATCTCAACACCATAGACAGACATAGACAGAAATGCACCGATTGCAATTGACAAAGGCATCTGCATATTCTCTTTCTCACGCCCAGACACACACACACACACACACACAGAGAGAGAGAGAGAGAGAGAGAGAGAGAGACCAATGACCAAACTCCCCTTTAGAGGAGTGCTCTTGAGGAGTTGGTTCTCTCAACAGCAGTTCTTTAAACTCAACGACAAGACTCAGACCCCGCTTTTTCTCCTTCCTTCCTTCCTTCCCTCCTTCCTTCCTTCCTTCCTTCCTTCCTTCCACAATGGTTCGTTCAGCTCACTCACTTGGTGGGGGCATGAACTCCAGGTGGTATCTCTCTCCCGTGACTGGATCCACCCGTCTCCCCCTGAGCCTCTGCACAAGAACTGCGGGGGGGGCCTGGAGGTTCAGAAGAACGTGGGGGCTGATCTGTCGCTTCTCCAGAAGGAGCACTTGCTTCTGCAAGCAGTGACGTGGCAGGGCAAGCAAGCATGCCATGAAGGCAGAAGGGAGTAAAGCGGCTGCTGTCGTGTTCTTTCAAACAGCACAACATCGCTATCTGCATCGTTCTGTGGGATAGAGAAGAACTGATAGGGGAAGAGTGTGTCGATCAAGCCGGTGAGACGCGAGAAAGGAAAGGAAAGGATACACAGGATACGAAACTACGTCAAGTAACGAAAACAAGTGAGGATTAGCGGCAGAAGGGACGAAAAGAGGCAGAAGGAAGGAAGGGACCCACAGCTGTTTTGGGAAATCCCTCCAAGCACCACCCCCTCTCAACACAGTCGGCCTCCAGGAGACGGAGCTGCACAGACACACACACACACACGCATGTGCAGAGGATGACATGTGTTGCATGTGTCAAATTTGAAGGTCACACAAAGAGCCTCTCAGTAATGGGCGCCCGGACACTCTTGACTGGAACGAACGGCGTTTCAGCAAAACCATTTCTGTGCATGTATGTCGCACTGATAGATTTGAAAAAGTCCAAAAGCAAAACTACCCCTCTGCATGCCCTCCATCGAGAGGACTCCAAATCTTTTCCCTCACTTCCCTTGCATGCCTTGCAAAAAAGACACCGTCCATCGTGCAATACCAGACATTAAAAAGAAAATACCAGACAGAGGCCAAGCTCTCCCGAGTTCCCTCTTGGCTTCCCAAATTCATGAAAAATATTTATCGTTCTGGGTCTGCTGACCGACCCTGATGGCCTCTACCAGCGTTTCGTCGTCTACAGGAAGTCCCCTTGCCATCTTGGCAGCCACCTCTTGTTGCACCCTCCCGCCCTTGCTTGCAGCAGCTGACGCACGCTTCAACACCGTCTCCACCGCCACGTGCACGAGGCCCAAACTCTTCTCCAGTTCCTTGCAGAGAGCAAAACGACCGGAGCCAGGGGCACCGAGGACGTAGAGATGCACAGGGTGGGGTCGTCGCTCTGTGCCTTTCTTCCTCGGAGCTGCTGGGAGGTAGGCGGGGGGAAGCTCTGCAAGTCGTTTCAGCAGCTGGCGGTCATCTTCAAACTCTCCTGCCGCCACTGGGAACGAAGGGGGGTGGATGAATTTCTTCTCCATGATGCGGTCTGCCACTGCACAGAGGTCTGATAGAACCTCGGTTGCTGGGCGGCCTCCTACGTACATGTCCGGCTCAGGGGGGAGAGGGGGGGGTGCCTCTTCCTCTTCGTTGTTCTCTTCTTCCCCTTCGGATTCTTTGGGCTTGGGGGGCATAAGGAGATGAGGAAGGGGCAGGGGGGGGGCGTCGCAGTTGACTCTGATGATGAGATTCGTCCAGCCTAGCGCAGTCTGGAGAGCAGACAGACTTTTCGTGTCTTCTGCAAATGCCTTGTCGATATTTTCTTTTGTGTATTTAGGGGGGCACACGAGCCGGAAGCGCACGTCGTCCGGTGGAGGGTTGGTCATCAGATGGATCAATTTGTTGGTCTCTGGGTCTTTTCTCAAAGATGACAGACGAAATTGGACGGTATCCAGAGAGGCATCGAGAAGGAAAATCGCATCTGGAATGATTCCTTCAGAAGCGAGAGCAACGGCATCCTCCTGCATGAAAGCAAATCGAAAGATCAAGAGAGAAACAACAACAACATCAAACGTGTAACGCAGGAACAAACAACGTGCATCAGACGCAATACAGAACGCAAAAGGTGTCAAAAAGGCACCGATGATATGTGTCTTCATGAAGCAACCACCAGGGAACTGACCCTATTGCGTCCTTCTCTAGGCCCTCCAACCAGCTCCCAACCTCAACTCAAAAAAAGTGGCAGCTGGTAATCAGAGAGCGCGTTGACGTTTCAACGAGGCAGAGGAGAAATGGAATGTCGAAATTAAGGTACGTAGAATTAAAAAAAAACTACAAGCTACGTAGAATGAAAGAAAAACGACAGGATAAAGGAAGGATCAGGTGACAACGAAGAGACAGGCAGGCATAAAGATTTACACACCGGTGTTTTGGGAAATCCGCCCACGACGAATCCGAATTTTTTGCAATCGTCCATTTCGATTCTCTTCTTCAGCAGCTCTACGCGCAAGGCGGCGGGCACGGGGAGTTTGTGTGCCACCAGCTGAAGTGCGGTCTTGGCGCCTGCTTCCCCGAGAGCGGCCATGGTTCTGTACAGTCGCGGCAGCACAAGCTTCACGAGGCCCCAGCGCTTTGCGAGAAGGGAGGACTGAGTACTCACGCCACTGCCGGTTGGGCCTGCACGCAAAGGCAAATTGGGTAAGGGAGAAATGTGGTGATTCTATCGTTTATGCATGCGTTCTTCTTTTCAGTTGCTTTCGCCCGGTTCTGTTATGCTCACTTTGTTTTTGATCGAACTTGCATTCGTGAGACGAGTGATATCTTCTTGGGCAGAGTAGACAGGGAAAGCAGAGAGCATCAAGGAGACGCTACACGCAGGTGAAGGACAGACGGTTGATTCAATGCAATCAATCAATCAATCAATCAATAAAGAAAGAAAGAAAGAAAGAAAGAAACAAAGAAAGAAACAAAGAAAGAAAGACAGCGCATCCAAGTGAGAAAGAATCCCGCACTCACGTACCTGTGCAGAAGAACCTGGGTGTCTGTGCGGGGAGTTTCGTCTCTCCACTCCCTATGCCTCCTCTCTGTTGCGCGCTCTGTGTCTCCTTTGTGATCTTCTGGTCTGCCTGTCCTTTCTCCTGCGACTGCTTGAGGGGAAGAGGAGCAATAGATCGACGAGGCACCAGACAAAGGTGCTGTCTGCAGATGGGTGAGGCTGCATGAACAACCAATTGGGGAGAGGAGCTGAGGGGCGCAATGATTAGTGCCTTGGGAAGAAAGGACGTCTGCTGGTCTGCGTGAATCTGCAGCTGCTGTCGGAACCTGAGACGGTTGGATTTCCAGACGTTGAACGGAATGCCTCCTTGAAGCATCGTCTCTTTCTGGTAGTCAGGAGTGGGGCTCAGATACTTGTGGTATCTGTCAAGAAGAGAAACCTCCTCTTTGTTGGCACCCTTCTGAAGGTCCCTGTTATCGATCCGTGTCTTCACTTGGCTGAACAGATTCTGCTCTGTGACGGTTCCCGGTACCACCAGGGCCCGGGACTCCATTGCAGAGTCCGAATACAGAACGGCTTCGTGTGCGGAGATGCGGTCGGCAAGGGAGAGGGCGCCGCCCTGCTGCACCTTTGCTGCCCTCGCCTTTTGGTCACTTACGTCCTTCTGGTTTTGCTGTCGGTACTGCTCTGTGCGTGCGTCTTTGTTGAGCTCTGCGTAGGGCTTCCCCGTCTGTGCTGGAGATGTCTGCCCCCCGGAAGTCAAGTAGCCAATGTCGATGGAGAAGGACTCAGCGACATAGTCCACTAGTTGGGTGAGGACTCCGATTATCTTTCCTTCTGAGGTGAAGACAAGAGGACCTGGGTGGCCTGAGAGCCGGGCAGGGAGGTCAAATTTGGCACAGAGAGAAGTGAGGAACTTGTCCCAGTCATTTGGATGTTGAGGTTGGAAACTGAAGGCAGAGCTGGAAATGTCGAAAGAGAGCTGCTCGCCCAGACGCTCTACTCGGGCAAAGTCGGCGCAATCCGACCGTCCCACCACAATGAAAGTGGGCATTTGCTTGGAAAGTAAATTTAAGTCACGGCAACTTCACTGGAATATAGGATTGGATTCGAGGAGTAGCTCGGTTGCTGTTCAGTCTGACGATCCGTCAGACAGGCCGACGGTTCCGTTGACTCTTCGGTGGGCTCTGGTCTTGCAGAGCTTCTCGGTGGGGTGCTGTGAGTGATCTTCTTTCCATGAACGGCTTAATTCTTCAACGGCTGGTCGCCAACAGGTACAGCAGGCGAATGACTGCTTTGCCTCATGTAGCTGACTGACATGGAGTTGTACCTGCCTGCCTGCATGCGGTTTATATATATAGTATCGATCTGTATCGCTCAACTTCAAAATTTTTTTTTTTTGTGTCGATCTGTATATATCGATCAATATTTGATTTTCTTTTTAATTAATCGAGTGTGCATGTATCTTACTAGCTTATAACCAAGTAGTGATTTGTGCGTACATAGTTGCCATTCGGGCCCAACTGGAAGGGACACATAAAAATTTCTTTATATATAAGCCGGCCCCCGCAATTACTCTGAAGCTTTTTGAACATCATTTTCCTTCGAAACTCAAGTTCATTTTACTTCACTTGAGTTGTACAACTCAATCTGCACACTGCATGGTAATTGTTGAATGAATGGTTGGCGGGTTCCCCGTCTCTCTGAGTAATAATTTTTGGGTTCTGACGGTTCGGGGATGCATAGCACATCCCAGCATACTAGCCGTAGACTGCTTGGCATTGGGAGTCGTGCCTAGACCTGTTTGCCTAGAGTCTATCCAGTCGGGTTGATTTTGCAACGACCTGCCTTGCTATCGCGTCTTTGCCTAGTATTTCTTCTATTTATGCCATTGAGCGCAATGCCTTCACCGCTTTTCTCCACCTTTGACTACGCCGGACTCAACTGTCATACTTTCATCTATCTTTTCTTTAAACTTTTCTTTCTCTGCAACCGCTGGCCTCTCCCCACCCGATGACTTCATTTTATTTCCTTCTTACTCCTTCTTTATTTCACTCCTTCCTTCACTCCCCGCTGGCGCCCCCTGCCCCCTGCCCGGGAACAGAGAACGCGGCTATGTCGCGAGCCAAGAGGGGTTCCGCCTGGAACGGGCCCCTCCGTCCCCTCCTCGAGTGAATAGAGGAGAGGACGTTTACTGCAACGAATCTCTGCAAAGTGCAGGAAAGAATTTTGAAGTACTGCTACATGATACGGCCCTACACTGCTGCAAAGTTTTCCCCTCCCCTCACTCTGCTTGCTGCATGATTTGCCACCACTGACAAAAACTCCACTGTCTTCTTCCCCGGTCTCCCGTAAGTTTCGAAAACTAAAGGAACAAATTCGAGCCCCATCTCTTTGCAGATGGCTTTGTACTTTCTGTCCTTCACTATTTCCATGTCTCTGGCTGCTGCCCCTGCATAATTGGACATTCGACGCAGGCGGGTGGCCTCCACAGACATTGGATGGGTGACAGAAACGTCTCCGAGGTAGCTCTCTCCTGAAGGCATCCCCGACAAGAGGTCTGGTCTCTTTTGGCCTTCCTCTACCAGCCTGGTTGGGGTAAAAAGGCCTAGCTGTGCAAACGTACGCTCTCGTGACACGTAGGTATGGCGCACCCCTGACAAAATATTGCAGAATGCGTCTTTAACCTGTTC
>JAHBMJ010001472.1:5069-32389 GCA_018398765.1 Chromera velia
AGACAGACCCTTGTGCTGACAGAAAGGACTCTCCTCAGCAGTTCCATAGCACAAGCAGTGAGTGTATCCTCCCGCAGCTTGCCGACTCTCTTTCTTTTTCTCTCTTCCCACCCACACAACAGTGAAGCAAACATTTTTCCTTGGCGGGCAAGACAGACTTGGCTGCCTTCTCTTCCTTCCTTCCTTCCTTCCTTTACTTATTCATTCATTCGTTCCCTTCTTCCCTTCCTTGTTTGAAATATTCCTTCCTTCCTTCCTTCCTTCTTTCCTTCCTTCTTTCCTTTCTTCCTTCCTCCCTTCCTTCCTTCCTCTCTCTCTTCCTTCCTTCCTTCCTTTCTTCCTTCCCTTTCCTTCTTTCCTTCCTTCCTTCCTTCCTTCCTTCTTTCCTTCCTTTGTTCCTCCCTTCCTTCCTTCCTTCCTTCCTTCCTCCCTCCCTCCCCTTCCCTCCTTCCTTCCCTTCCTCCCTCTTTCCTTCCTTCCTTCCTTCCTTCCTCCCTTCCTTCCTTCCTTCGGGAATCCTTCCTTCCTTCCCTTCCTTCCTTCCTTCCTTCCTTCTTTCCTTTCCTTCTTTCCTTCCTTCCTTCCTTCCTTCCTTCCCTTCCTTCCCTCCCTCTTTTCTTCCTTCCTTCTTTCCTTCTTTCCTTTCTTCCTATGTTTCCTTCTTCCCTTCATTTTTTTCATCTTCTCTGGTGGCTGCATGTCGGTCCTTTGCGTTTGGGAGATGCTTCTTTCTCCCTCCACCTAATACCTAACCCCCCCTAGAACCTCCCTGCCTGCAGCGAGTTTTTTCTGGCGGCTGTCGGATAGCTGTCGGGTCTTTGTTTTTGGGAGACGCTTCAAACCCTTTCATAAATTATGATATTGCACAATGAGTGACACAGTGGTCTCCATTAAGTCCCGCATAGCCTGTAAACCTTCGCAGCTTCCAGGAAAAAGAAACACAACAAAACCAAACATAATCATTATCTGAATTATCATATAATGATTATATTACAATTTATGTGAGTACGTGTTCATATGCTAATCATTATGAAATTATAATCAAAATGATGGTTCTAAACATATTCAAAATTGATAATGATATTTCTGTTTATAATGATGATGTCCATTATAAATGATATAATGACATAATGATTATCTAGATGATTATAGGATACTGACGGTTACACCCATAATGATCATAACTTTCAAAGTCACTATGAGATTTCATAATTATTATGGTCAAAGGTACCCTTTCGAGTTAACCCAATGATGCAGAAATTAACTCTATATAGTCTCCTAGAGGTCAAAAACAAACATTCTTGCACGTATTGATCCTATATATACCAGAATTTGTTTAATTAACCCATATAGGCATGTAAAAGCATAAGGAAAATCATAGTATTATGATACTATTATCATACGTAGAGTGCGGAACCAATTAATCAATCAATCAATCAAACTGCTTCTGAGCATTCAAAATTTATAAGCTTTTAAATGTTTAATTATACTTTAAAAGTCGGGATCAATTTAGACTAAAAGGAATTTGATCCGAATTTCTCAGTTTTTTTTTTTAATTCTCACATAAAATCTAAAAATTTCCAGCGAAATTTTTTAGGTTAGTAAAAAAAAAATTAGAAATCAAATTAAAAATTTTATAGAGTGGCTGTCTATATTGTTTTAATAATTTTTTGATTGCATGTCTCTAAAATGTATTCTGATGAATCGGTTTGTGAGTTGGCGATAATATATCATCTGATTCATTGAGCTTTCACCAAAGTCTCATTTTATCAGCGTTGGTGCCATTTTTCATGTCGATAGTAATCATGATTGCTACTCTTTCTCGATCGTCATCATTGACGTCATCTTCATGAGTCTGGGAATCATGACAGGTGATCCATTCAGCCCTGCGCGCGTTGCTGCTGCATCACGGGCCAGTCGTAAGGTTGGAATTCCTCCCGGAACTTTCGCACAGCCGTCCAATAGGACCTGCACATGACAGACAGAACACACAGACAGAGTGAACAGTCACACGGGGCGGCGAGACCAGCAGGAAGGCAGCAACAGAGATTCAGAAACAAGAATGAGCCCCACAGTCAGTCCAGAGACATCCTGTCTACCCACCGAATCGGCTTTTCTTTCAACACGATCAACGTGCCACTGCCAGGGGGTACCTAGGCATCCTCTTCGCTCTGTGTCCACACGCCTTGCCTTTCTCATTCTTGACCTGACAGTGCTGCTCTTTCCTGAGTTGCAGGGGCACGCACGAGAGAGAGAGAGAATACGTAAAATCACAGCAGCCCAAACGAACAGACCAACTCACTCACCTCTTGTCCGAGAAGGCCCGGTCGAGGGAAACCTGTCCCAACACACCCTGGATCGTCTCCCTTCCGAAATTCCTGCATGAACAGAGAGGAAGAGGAAGGATAAAAAAGACAGAAGAGCAGGGGAAGGAAAGAAAAAGAAGCGACGAGAGAGGAAAGCTGGAAATCAGCGGACCAACTGAAACGCAAGATGACGGTTTCAATGAGAAGTTTTCGAGGAACAAACAAAGAAAACCCAGGAAGAAGAACAAAAAAGAGAGCCGAAGAAAGACCGAAAAGTAGAGAAATACGCAGTCTGAATGTCTTTCTCACATCGTTTCTTCCTTTCCGTCTCTTTTCTCCCTTCCCCACTCCCTCTTCCCCCATCCCTCCCCGATCTTGCTTCATCGCGAACGCCTACCTGCTGAAGTCCTCTCTGTCTTCAATCACGTGAGCAAATCCGTCGCCTGCAGGACAGACACACCAGGAAGAACAGTCACATGATGGTCCCCTACTCTGCTTTTGAATCTCTGAATGAGTTGGATTGTGCTTCTTTTCTTTTTCTCACTTCCTGCTTTCCTTCCTTCCTTCCTTCCTTTCTTCCTTCCTTCCTTTCTTCCTTCCTTCCTTCCTTTCTTTCTTTCTTTCTTTCTTTGTTTCTTTCTTTCTTTCTTTCTTTCTTTCGTTTCTATCTGTCACTGTCCGTGACTGATTACACTGACACAAGCGAGAGAACACGATTGTCAGTGTTCACGTTCTGCCTCCAACAGACGAAGGCCTTGATTTTCTCTCCCGGCTTGCAGATGCTCAGATCGAAGCGAAAGGATTGTCACAAAGTGTTGTTTCGTGAATTTGAATTCCACTTCCTCTTTCGAGTTCCTTCAGGCATTCATTCTGTAGTGAAGGTAGCTACACCCTCTAGCGAAGGCACGCAGGCACTCATTCTCTGGCCTTTTCTGCTTACTCACAGAGGCTGAAGTCGACGTGAAAGAAGGGGAAGTTGTCCGGGATGTGCCCCCGAGGTCCGGTCTTCCCCTTGATTGGGATCAGCTTCTTGTGCTGACTCCACTCGCTCTCGGCCTCCATCAGTGCTTTCTTGAAGAAACTCTGCACACACACACACACACACACACACACACACGTCCATACACATGGACAGAGACAGAGAGGGAGGGAATTCAAAAGAAGTCTCACAAAAGCCGCACAAAGGGGCGCCTTCCCTAGTTGTATACAAAAGCACGCACGGACTCAAAAGGGGTACAAAGAGCATCGAAATGAATCCACCTCTGTCCTATGCGAAGGACAGAGACGGCAAAGCAAGTACTACGTACGCACCCTTGACTCATCCAATTGCTCGACTGGGATGGGGAAGACCTCTATGGCGGTGTGGGGTCCTCCGTTGAGGTGTCGGGTCTCGAAGGAGGGGATGGAGGAGACTGTCTCCACAAAAAGGGGGGCGAGTCCTTTTTTGTCGAACATCTTCGCCAACTCCTTTTGGTAATTTCGAATCTGCATTTAATGGAGATGAACCAATTCCTTTTTTCTCCTCTCCTTTTGGTGAAACAGCTGACACGCTTCGCGAGAGGGAAAGGAGAGGGGAAGACTGTCGTCAATGCGCGAGAAAGACATAGTAAGAAACACCGCACCAGGATTACATGCAGATCCTCTCTTGTTCATGATGGAGAGCAGAGAGAACTTGCAAGTGCGCTATGGCGATGCATTCAATTCCGGAAAAAAAAAAAAAAAAAAGGCGAATGGAAGAAAAGGGAATCCACAGAAGGATCTGCAGAACTGGAATACCTGCCACGCGTTTTTGGGTACTGTCCTTCCTTCTTGTCTCCCTCCCTTCCCAGAGAGTCCACCCATCCACACATTCAATTTTCTTGAAAGAAAGGAAATGCATTCCTTCCTTCCAACAAGCAGCCGACGTACCTCGTCATAAGTGTTTTCGTCCATTTGCGTTGTGGCGCAGACGTGCTCCTGCGGATTGGAGGAGATGACGTGGAGTGAGGAAAGTCAAAACAAAAGCGGGAGGGGCAACTAACCAAAAAGAGAAGGCGACAAATCGACTTAAAGAGACAGGAGGAGGAGGAGGAGGAAGAAGAAGAAGAAGAAGAAGAAAGAGAGCTCACGGAAACCTTTCGGCGGTGTGTCCATTTCAAAAAGGGATAAGGAGCGCATCCCAAAAGCAGAAACAGACAAACAAACCATGCGCTAGCCACAACGTCCTTTCACACACGCAAACGCCTACACAGAGAAGCCAAGCTAATCTTTCATACAGGCCAACCAAGGCACTAACCCACCCACCCACCAACCAACCTTGGGGAAGATGAGGCACTGTCCCTCCACGATAGCGTCCCTCATGGAGGCTGCCACCAGCATCACCCTGGCGCTCTCTGAGATCATTGCGTCCCTCCTGCCGGCCGTGGTGAACCTCTCGCTGGCCGGGCAGAATGTGCAACGGTCGCTGCAGTAAGTTCATGCGAATGAATCACGTTGAGAGACGTCAACGTTCGAACACACAGGCAAACAAACCCTCACCTCGCTGTAATGCACCCCAGCAACGAATGAGTAGAACGGAGGAAGGGAACAAGCAGGGAAGAAGATGAGAGACCCCGAGAGAAAAAAAGAGCCCGGGAAGAGAGAGAAAAACAAATTGGCGGAAGATCCATTTTCCCCTCACATTCTCCCACATGTCTTCCCCCTCTTCATATCTGTGCCGGAGACAAAGAAAGAAAGTTGCGCGTAGGGGCAAAAACACAAACAGAGGAAACAAGAAGGAGAGAGGGACGGATCCCTTGACTCACTCACATATTCTTCGTCAGATTTTGTTTGTCTCGAATCGCTCTCCTTGCGTCATACTGCTCTCTCTTCTTGTCGTCCACTTTCTTCGACTGCTTCTCAAAACGGCCTGCTCACACACACACACACACACGCACACACACAGAGGCTCGGCACGGCTCCATCGCTGAATGTTCGAATTGAGTCCTCACACTAGCCATGCAACCCCCCCACCCGTTCCCTTCTCAGCTGTCCTGCTGTAGAGCTCATCTGCCACTTGTGTGCTCTTCCCCCTCCACCTCCTCCTCCTCATGCTGCTCCAACAGTGCTCAACGACGTTTTCCTCCCGGCTCTGAAACTTCCTTCCTATTTGTTTCTTGCAAAAGAGAGAATACAACAGAAGGGGAAAAAACAGAGACAAAAGAGAACCTACCGAGAGCGTATTCTTCGTCTTCATCCTCACCCAGTTCTTGGAACTTAGTACCTCTGCAGGCACTCGGATAACGGAGGCAAGCGCAGAGAACCTTTTATGGTTGGTAGAGGGAAAAAAAAGAAGAAGCGGAAACCGCCGCACAATTCCTGTGGCCACTGACCAGAGAACTTGGGGGGGCGGTCGAAAGAGGAACTAACGATCGATCAACAGACTGGGCAATGAATTCCTCCTTTTTCCACCCCCATCTTCCTGCAGCTTCCTTCCCTTGCTTCGACGTGTCGCCCTTCCTAAAGAGACTGCCTGTCAAGAGACTCTCAAGAGCACGACGCGAGATCACAGCAAAGCAAAACGAAAGGGGGGAAGGGGCACAGAGGCATCAATGAATAGTGAGCGAGGCAGAACGCCTGCTCGACAGCCAAACTCAGCAGTCCAACAGTCCAACACACCAACGAACTGCCTGCCTGACTGACTTCTTCACAATATAGGACGCAAGGTTCTGGTCGTAATCCTGCACTCCCAGCACCTTCTCCCTTCTCCGGAGCTCCTCCAGAGAAATTTCGTCGTCCGCGTAGTAGCTGCAGGCAGGGGCAGGTGAACACATGCACATGTACGCATGCGCACAAACAGAAGCAGAAAGACCCCTAGATGACAGAAACACACAGAGAGAGGGAGACAGAAGGAGAGAGACGGAGACGGAGAAAAAAACACTCACGCAGTCACACAAATGCGCACACCGACAAACACGCGCACGCAGGCACACGCAAACCCTCCAGAACTCACTTTTTCCCCTTTTCGTGGGTGAGCTCCCTCTTTTTCTTCGAGTTGCTCAACGTCGATTTTCCCTCCAGCTCTGCCACCATGCTCCTCATCCGCCCTGCAGAGAAAGAGAAGACGCAGCAGGAGGAAAAAACAGGAGAGGAGATAACACGAACCTCGACTCACAGCAGAGCACCGACAGAAGAGCGACAAGAGAGGGCTATGAGAGAGACAGCGCACATGCTCAAAACAGGGAGAGGGGCATCGGGTACCTCAAAACGAAGCAGACACACATACTTTGAGATCCAACACGGGCTCAGGCTGCCACAGCCTCACACACACATATCAACTTCGCCGGACAAGCCACCCGACCCCCCCCCCCCNCCCCCCCTGTGAGACCCACCTGCGCTGTCAACATCCTCGAGTACCTCCACTTTTCTCTTCTCACCCCCTCCCGTCCTGTCCTCCTGAGGAACGATGTGATCCGAGTTCTGCATGCATTTGTTGGATCGTCAGTTGGTTGGTTTGTTCACACAAGGAAAAGATGCAGGGTGGAATTCAGCAATCAAGAGAAAGAGAAGCAAAGAAAAACAAAAGAAAACAAAACAAAACAGAAATAGAGACACGCTCCAGTTCGAAAAACCCACCCGCCGATACACACACACACACACACACACACCCCGGTGCGAGGAAGGGAGGGAGGGAGGGGAGTGAGGGAAGAAGCTTGCGAGCAGCAGGATCCCCCCATGAGGGCACCCTTCCACACCCACACCCACACCTGCCTACCTGCATGGCAATCAGTTTAGCATTCAACTGGTTGTACCGATCCATATTCCCTGCCAGCATCGCACTCAACGCCTCCGCTCCAACCTCCTCAACACTCATCGGCACCGCAGCAGCAGCAGAGGAAGAAGCAGAAGCAGAAGCAGAGTATGAAGAGGAAGAAGCGCTTTGTTGTGGTTCCCTCTCTCTCTCACCAGGGTGTGTCTCGTACCTCTCACTCAGTTTTGCCATCTGAGACTCAAAAGACTCTCCGTCCCTTTCCCGGTCCTTTTCGCTTTCCCTTCTCGTGTCCCTCCAATCTCGCCCCCTCTCTCTGTCCCTCTCCCTCCCCCCCGCCCTGTCTTCTTCCCCCTCATTTCTTCTCCAGTCTTTACCATTTTCCATCTCACTCCTCCTCCAATCTCTTCCCCCCCCCTCTCCCCTCCAAGACCGGTCCCTGTCCCTCCCTCTGTCCCTCTCTCTAGAGCCTCTGATCAGACTGTCGTCCCATCTCTGTGCTGCAACCTCCTTCGCGTCCTCCCCTGTCGCGGCAGCCTGCTCGATCCCTCCAGGACAAAGAAACAGACAGACACACAGGGAGAAAAACAGGCAAATACACACGCATACATACATACATGCATACATACGTGGATACGTATATGCAGACATGAAAAGAAGAGCATTGTTCTGACTGGAGAAACAAAGCTATGCTCTGAGAGAAACCCTCCACCTCCTTTACACTTTTCATCTCGCTTTTCCACGATCGTCTGCTTTTCTGCCGTCCTTCTTTGAGGATCCTTCCTTCCGTTTCAGTCTGACACACTGAAGGCCCCCTTTTTCCTGTGAAAGAAACCGCAAACGCAAGAAGACTGGATGACGCGCCTGTTTCAAGGGATGCATCCTTCTCGTCTGACTGACTGTCTGTTGCGCTCTGAGCATCGCCTTCATCCTCCACCGCCGCCCCCCGTCTCCCACAGTCAGGTGGGCGGGAATGGACCCCGACCCCCCGGAGGGCCCTTTCTTCGCCTCAAGAGAGGGCAACCCTGCAGGCAGGCAGACAGGGGTCAAAGGAAGGGAAAGGAAGGGAAAGGAACGAAAGGGAAGAGAGACAATGCACTTTTTTGTTTGTGTTGATGTGTGATTTAACCTCGGAGTGACAGACGAACAGATGATCTGGTCCTGTCTTTCTCTCCGTTTGAATTTCTCACTGACAGAACAGAAGCAGATCCGGAGGGGAAAAAAGAATAAAAGAAAGGGAAGACCTGCCCGGAAGGGAGAAAGAGAGGAAACAACCTTTCTCCCTGCAAGATTGTACTCATCGCTCAGTCATGATGTGCGTACCTCTCTTTCTCTACCTCTTCTCACACACGGACGGACCAAGATTCACAGACAGACTACATATATGTTTCTTCTTTATATATGTTTCTTCTTCTCCCTTCTGACGGTATGACCAGATAGACGGATAGATGGTTAAATAAAGATAGACAGATAGAGAGGGAGAGATGGAGAGACAGACAGACAGACTGACCGTTGGGGGTCATCTTGTCGTACGCAGAGGGGTTCAGCTCTCGTTCGTGTGCCTTCTGCACTCATTCATCAATGAATTGATTGATTGATTGATTGATTGAATCATTCATTCATTCATTCATTCACATTCACTGGTTGTTGTCGTTAACGTTCATTCATCAATGGACCCAGTCCCCAATTTATCAATTCCGTCACTGGGCCCCTCACCCACCTATCCATCCCTTCATCCACCTATCCATCCATCCATCCATCCCATCCATCCATCCCATCCATCCATCCATCCATCCATCCATCCATCCATCCATCCATCCATCCATCCAATCCATGTGTAACCCGGTCACCCTATCCGTCCAACCACACGCAACCACTGCTCAGCACTTTCGCTGACCGACATCCACCCACCACCATCACCACCCTGCGGCACGTCCGCTTCTACCCCGCAACATCTCCGACCCTTTCAACGGCGTGAGCGTAAGTCTTTCACGGAGGCAACTCACCGGCTGCGTATCGGGATTCGGTTTATCTCTCTTCTTCCCTGTGGCGGGGTCAATCATCTTGGATCCCGAGGTGAGGAGGGCCCAGCCAGCGTCTTCCTGCAGACGGGGGAAAGAAAATTAAACCGGGGGAGGGAGGAGAATGGGGTGAAGAGGGAAGGGGAGGTGGTGCAGAACAACAGAAGTGAAGTTTTATGAAGAGAAGCGTCCCTAAAGTCTCCATGTGAATCTCTTCCACTCTCTCCTCCTCCTTTCCCCTACCTGATCTCCCCCCAGCATCCAGGCGTCTCTCTGGCTCTTGGCTGCAGGCTTTGCAATCTCCCGTTCTCTCTCCTGAGAAGCTCCCATCTCCACATCAGACAGCTGCAGAGAGAGGGGAAAGGAGGCAGAAACAAAAGGAGCATTCAGCGCAAATTGTAAAGAAGAGGGAAAAACAGGGAGGCAGGGACGAGTTCTGGAACAACAACGAGACGGAAGGAAGGGGCTTTGCAACACTGAGACCCAGCCTGACCTCTCTCTCAGCGTCATCTATCGAATCTCTGTCATCCACCCGTCCTCTCCCCCCCCTGTCACTGGAGGAGGGGGAAGAGGAACCCCCTTCGCTGTCACTGCTGTGTCGACTTTCTTTCTTGCTGGAGCTCTTCTTGTCTTTCTTGCTGCTCTTCTCCTTCTTCGCCTTCTTATCCTTCTTGTCTTTCTTCTTCTTTTTTGACTTCGACGCTTCCTTCTTTGCCCATATGTCGCCAGCCCGCTGCATACAAGGAAGAAACACAGGAGAGGGGTGGTGGGTCGGAAGAGTTAAAGGCGAGTTGTTGAATTCGAACGGCAACAGGCAGGCTTCATGTATGTCACAGACTGACCACCACTTCTTCTCCTGCCGGCATCGTGCTGTTTTCTTCGATTACTCCCTTTCCACCTTCGTTCCAGCTAAAAGCTCACTGGTAGGCTGCGCTACTGGCATCTACTGGCAAACATGCCGCCTGCAAGTCATCGGACTGTCATCCTGCACTCAATCCATCTCCTCAATAGGTGTCGTCAAGCTTTCGAGTTGATTTGTGTTGCCAGGCGGCAGCGCCGGAGGCGGTGCATGGTTTGGCGGCGCCGCCGGGATCGAGCTGCGTGAGCCGCGGCCGCCGCCGGCCGCCGCGCGCGAAGATTATAGCTGCGCAACGCCTCAGAGGGCAGCGCGGTCGGGGGTGTATCACGTGTTGTTCAGGATTCGAGTCACAAAAAAAAAAAAACCTGAACGTTGAGGAGGGAAAAAATGAAAAAAAGACCTGAACGTTCAACCGGCCCTCACACCCAATCCTCTGTGCAACGTTGTGTCCTTTCTCTAGTGATCTCTTTCCGACCTTCACTCATTCGCAAACTGTGCTTCTGCGATCAAGTAAAGAATTCTTCTTCCAGGTTTCGAGAGACCGTAGAGGACGGGCTGTGTTGCGCGTTGTTACTTCCTTCGTTCGTTGCGCTTTCATCCCCTTTTCTTCTTCTCTCTGCTGCTGGAGGTGTGCCGGCAAACCCAGGTTTTCTGATGCAACTGAATCGTACTCTGGAGAAGGCGATTCCCAATACGGAAACCAGAAGAGATTTTGTGTCGCGTCTCTCTGGGGAGGGGCCGGGAGAGCTTTGAATCATTTCAAGGGAACTGCGTAGTTTTTCAGGTTCATCCAGAGAAGCCGATGGATTTTCAGGCTGTGGGTGTGAACAGGGCAGTGGGCAGGGCCGAGAGATGCTTTGCTCCAGCATTTGGCAATCCGTCCCATCGCTCCTCCCCCCGCAGCCCCTGCACCGCTCAGATCTCTGCCCTTGGTGCTCCGACCGCCTCTGTTGCTTTCCACTTACCCGACCCGTCTCCTCCTCCTTCTATTCCTTCCGTTCCTTCTGCGGTCCCGGTGAGGGACGGCTCTATCCGTTCCTTCTTCAAGCCCGTAGCCGGCAAGCAGGCCGAGCTCCGAAAAGAGGCAGAGAGAGAAGAGAAGAGAGAAACAAGAAGATCAGGTCATGTCATCTGCATTTGCGAATGGCATCCCTGCCGACGCCATCAAGATCACGAGAGTCGACCGCGCGTGAAGGCAAAGGCAACTGCAGCTACTTCGAGCTCATCAAGTGTAAGGTGACGGGCGAGCATCCTATCCAGATTCGCGAGAAGGTCGTCAAGAACATCGAAACCAGAGGGACTCCGGAGATGCCGGAGATCTCTTTAATTGTTTTGAGCAGACAGACAGACGGCGTTGAGTTTCCTCCTCTGTGGGATCGACGCACTGCATGGACTTGCCGGACAATGTGAGAGTCCGTCTCTCCCTAGCTTCTTTGCTCTTTTCTTCCCTCAATTTTGTCTTTCCCCCATTTCCTTTCTCCTTCATTCCTTCTGGTTGAATTCCATGCATTCTCTTTTTTTTTCGCTTTCCTTTCCATTCTCTTCTCTTCTCTTTCTTGCAGTCGTGAGTGTCATGGTACGCATTCATTGGAATGAAAAGCACGGCAAAGATTTTCGGACTTTGGCTGTCTGGCTGGGATGCGGGGAAGCATGCAGCCTCTTAATTGCAGTTTGACACGAGTGTGAATGCATGGGAGGAGGAGCCTTCCGTCCCCCCTAATTCTCTTTCATGCTCTCTTCGTGTCGACTCCTCCTCTTTGCGTGCAGATGCCCCGCGCGTGCCTCTCGAGCAGTCCCCTGTCGGAAGGTGACGGCTGTCTGTCGGGTATCGACCTCCCCTCGCCGAGTCCGTCTGAGTCCCTCAGGGCGGATGTCCGAGGCCGGGATGGCCTTGATGAGAGCGCTTCCCCTCCCCCCTCTTGCTCTTCTGAATCAAACAAGGAGGGCCCCCTTCCGTCAGTATCTTCTGGTAGCTCCAAGAGCAGACGTGGGAGAAGCGGGAAGGGGGACGAGAGGGATAAGGACAGCGAGGGAGAGAAGTGGAACGGTCAAGAGGGAGAAGAGGAGCAGAGCCAACCAACTGACGATGTGGAGAGAAAGACAGAGACGGCAAAGACAGATCAAGACGCCCTCGGTAGGGTGGAGGAAGGACAAGAGATAAAGAGTCGGAAGCGTGGAGGATATCGCCACAACAGATCGTGTCCTGAAAGATACATGGTGGGGCTGCATGAGAGGGGGTTTGCTGTGGTCCCTCCGACGACGGGTCGTTCTGCAGATTCCTTTTTGAATCGATTTTTGTCTGTCACGTTTCCCCTCTCGTCGATCCTTGCAGATGTCCTTTCATTGGAGAAACACTCCGCGATACTGCTTCTTTGGCGTTCTTGCTTTTTGACAGTATCCGTCTTCTCGGTCTCAAAGAAAGAGAGAAACAAAAGAAGGACGAGAAAAAGATTAAAGCGACTCTCTCTCTCTCTCTTTCTCTCTCTCTCTGGGGTCTCCCGCCTCACCAGTCCGAAAGAAAAGATATTGTGCGCGTTTTGTGCGGGAGTCCTTCGGTCTTCCTGTCTAGATATGTCTCTATGTGTCTGTCATGCTGGCTTCTCTTTCTTTCCCTCTCTGTCTCTTTCTTTTTTTCTTTCTCTCTCTCTCTCTCTCTCTCTCTGCTGATGTATCTGCCCACTCTTCTTTACTTTCCCCGTCCCTTCTGTACTTCACTTCACTTCACTTCACTTCTTCCCTCCCTTCTCTTTTCTTTTCAGTGTGTGTTCACGACTCGAACAGCTTCCCTGCCCCCCTTCTTGCTCCGCCCTCACATCCCGCCCCCTCCCCGTGCCTGCATGCCTGCAGATTCTCCAAGACCCCATGCGGAACACAATCGGGGTCAGTCGGTCACTTTCTTTATCTGTCTCTCAGTCAGCGGTTCGTTTGTCTGACAGTCAAGTAGCGGCGCAGTGAGCCGATGAATGAGAGAAACTGATCGAGAGGAAAAACGGGAGATTCAAGCAAATGATTCCTGCATGCATGGGAAAGGGGATTCTGTGTGTGTATGGGGGGACTGTCTGCTTCCCAATCTGTGCTCTAGAAAGAAAAAAAGAGAGGAAGAAAGAAAGAAAGAAAGAAAAAAAGAAAGAGAAAAAGGAAAAGGAAAAGGAAAAGATGAAAACGCAACCTGCTTCTTTTGTTCTTTGCAGCAAGGAACTTATGCACGCGTGCTTAAGATCCGCGCTAAGAAGGACCACAAACTCTTCGCGCTCAAAATTGTCAGTTGGCTTGTACGTACATACAGCACTCCCCTGGCCGTTCTCCCCCAAATTTTCTCTTCCGTTTCTGTCGCGCTCTCTCTCTCTCTCTGTCTCTGTGTATGTATATGTATGTGTATGTGTGTGTGTGTATGTGTGTGTGTATGTGCATGTTCATGTTTGCATATTTGTCTGTGTGTGCTGCACGTCTCTGCCTCTTGTTTGCTCTGATCAGTTAAACATAGAGCACCACAGCTGCCACAATATGACAGGACAGCTGTTCAGAGAGCGGGAGATCCATGCGGAGGCAAGTTTGTGGAGAGAGAGGCGAGAGGGGGTGGGGGAGGGGGAGGATGCGCAGAAGAACCTGGAGACGTTCGGGCATCAGTTCGTATGCAGACTCGAAGAGTCTGTAGAGCACTGCAACCACGTATTCCTGAGACTTGAATTTACACCGAGTGTAAATGACTGCGTGATGGGGAGCTAGGGGCTTGATTCAGCAGACCTCAAATAAATTAGAGAATGGATCAAGGAGAGAGAGGGGAGCGTGATCAATAGACGAGTGCACTTCTCTTGTGTGTGTGTGTGTGTGTGTGTGTGTGTGTGTGTATTCATTTATGCATGTATGTAAATTCATCGCGCTTGTACATCGTGTGTTCTAGTCGTGTGTTTCTATCCCCTCTTTCATCCTCGGCTTTTTCTCTTCGATGATTATGTCTCAGGGAGAAGAAGCACCACGGCTGCCGTAAGGAGATCTTCCACGCGCTGGTCCAGGGAGGGGGGGAGGAGGGCGACAGAGAGGCATACCTCGGGAAGCTTCTGACAGATAAACGCCACAAGGGTGATTTTATGAAAAGAATTCTGAATATAAAGCTCGGTAGGTCAGATGGAAATCTGTACAGGAAGAAAGGGAAGAACTGCCGGCCGTTTAGAATTTTCACACTGCATGTCTCGTCTTTCTACTGTTATTTTGCGCTTTCCATTTTTGCACATGCAATTTTCTTCATTCAGATCACCCCCTTTCTGGACTTCCTTCCGTCTCCCTTGACATCAAGCTTTTGCCACGGTTCTTTTGAGATCCCTGGACGTCTCTTTTTATATCGGGCTTTCGCCTTTCTCTTTCTTGCTCTTCCTGCGGGCCTTTCATTTTCGCGTGCAGGGGGGTCATGTACGGTACTAAAGGGGCATGCAGAAGACGATCGAATGTTCTGATTTTGTTTTTTATTGCATGCGCTCCTGCACCATGTGAGTGTATGCATGCAGATCCGGAGATATCCAAGGGGCTTCGAAGCAGTTTTCTGTCTATTGCGGTGCGGGTGGATTCCTCAGAAGAGACCATAAAGTCTCTCCTGGAGGCGGGGCCAGGATCGGAAAGGGAAGAGCTGGTGATGGCTGGGGACTTGCCCTTCCTGTGCAAGTCACCAACTGCATAGCTACGTCTCCATGAGCCTGTACGGGGGGGGATGAGGCCGGTGTCATGCACCTTCGAGGCAAAGTATTTCGTTCTTCTAGCTTCTTGCTGCCTGTCTTTGTTCCTAGCTAGCTGTCCAGAAACCAAATGCCCCCCCCGCACAGTTATTATTCGCCAGTCTACTGCGACTTAAGTCGTATTAAGAGAGAGGATAACGAAACTGTGTGTCTGTGGCAGCGAATGGAAAAGGGAAAAAAGAAACGAGGGCGGAAAACGGAGGACACAGTCAGTTCGTGTCGTACTGAAGTGAAAAACCATTGACTGACGGAGTTGGAATAGAGAATATTGCATCCCCGAGATCAAAAGTTTTCTCTATGAAAAATAGTGTATGAATGTGAATTCGATCATTCTTTTGTCCTTGCCTAGGTCTTTGCCGGTCTACGTCTACATGCAGGGCCTGGTGTCTCCCACCAGAGCACGCCCATGCATGCCGAGCTAGATGGGTTTTGTGAGGGGAAAAGAGTTGAAGACCGGCCGGGGACCTCGAGATGTTTCGTTTGAAGCTGCCAGAGCCCAATCGAAGAGAGCTCATGCAAAGAACGTCCCCTCCTCCCCTTCCTAAACAGATAGAGAAGGCTCTGGGGACTGTGGACTTCCCACAAACCTGTACCAGAGCCTGCAGCATTCGGTTGGTTAATTCTTTTCAGAGTGACCTCAGGTGTAAAGTTCTGGTATGTCGAAGTCAACGAGAAACTCACCACCAGAAGGGCTACTGGCACTTACAAAACCCAGAAGAACACTGCGCTGAGGAACGTGAAGGTCCGGGGGGTGCCCCTAATTCCCCTTACGGGTATCTCTGCCTGTTCTCCTGCCAGGGACGAGGCACTCATCCCTGCCTAGCCTGTAAGAGCCGTGACAGCAGAAGACCACAAAAACACAGAGGCAGTAGAAGGGACCTCCGAAGCCTCCCCCAAGTCGGACTCCATGGCGAGAGAAATAGTCTCAGAGACTGAGCAGTCCCAAGGATAAGTTAATTATGCTCTCGTCTCGGCCCCCTCTCAGGAAATGCCCAGCTCTGCTGAATGTCAGCCCACGTCACCAAGACCACCCACTGCCCCCCCCCAGACACCCACGCACCGGGTCCCCCCCCCACCAACACCCCTAGAGAAATTGAGAATCCTTCTTACAAGCAGTCTTCCGACGCTCTGCACAAACAGAAAGGCTCTGATGCCCACCCCGTGCCCCCAATTCCCCTCGGGGGTACTATCTCTGCCTATTCTCCTGTCAGTCCCCCCTCCTCCCTCTGACGACCTTCCTGTCATCCGTTTCTCACCTTTGCCCTCGTCCTCCCCCCCTTCTTCGCCATCTCCATCAGACTCAGTTGTCGACGATGCCCTCCCCCCTCCTCCCGGTCGATGCCTTCGCGTGGCTGGAGGAGGTCCCCCCCCTGGAGCCACAGCCAGAGGAAATCCCCACGGCTATGAGGACGTTGGTCTCTGCTTGGGGAGGGCTGAGGAAACCTTGTGTAGATCCCTTGGTCCGTCGTTGTCTGAGGTTTAATTGATCATCATGCGATGAATTATCCAGGAGAATACATGCATACTCACAAACATGCGGAGACAGACATTTCCCGTGGATACATACATACACATACAGATACATACATGAGTACAACCGCAAATTTGCATGAGAGAAGGCGTGCGAAAAAACGGGGGAAAAAGAAGATTGATGTTCTTTCCCCCCTCTTTGAGTTGCTGCTTCGACCTCTCAGTTCGTGAGACTTGGCCCTACATTCTGTATTGCATGTGACGATCTCGGTTCTCCATGTCTTCATGTATGTATGGTGTGTGCATGCCTTCCTGCATGTACGTGTGAAAAGAAAAATGCATGGCATTGTGTGTTGAAGGGAGAGTGAGAGCGATAGACATATGTGGGCAGACTGGGGCGGACAGACTGACGGACAGAGAGTGAAATTTGTATGCATTGGTCCCACGATGAGATTTGTTCCTTCGCATCATCTGTATTCATGCCCTTTGCATGCACCAATGAACCTTCAAATGTTGCAGGGCTATTTCGGGCTCGGCCAGTGTACCCAAGAGGAGGCAGAGGAGGGTTTCGTGGACGAAATAGCTCACAGAGTGAGGCAAAGAGAAATTCCTCGAGCAAAACCCTTCCTCCCCCCCAGAAACGACAAAGGCAACATCTGCTGTTGTCTGTGTAGGAGGCAGTTTGCTGGGGAGGGTATTTTTTTTTACCACATGGAACAAAAGCATGGAGTATGCTAAAGAGCGAGCCCTCTTTCTCTCCAATGTTTTTCTCTTATTTTCTTTAGCACCGCATTGACATTGATTGCTCTGCATGCATTAGAGGGGTTTCAGAAACCGAAGAGTTTGCGAGGGGCGTCTGAGTGACTTCTATCAGACCCCTGTGTTTTCGATGCTTTGCATCCTGGCTCTCCTCATGCACGTGTACGTGATTGAATACAGAAAGAAGGGGGACCGCCCAGGAGGAGACGGAGGAGGATTTCTCAAAGGAAATTGCTCAGAAAGTGAGAGAGGCGGAGATCCCACGAGCAAAACCCTTTCTCCCTGCCGGAAGCGACAAAGGAAACATCTGCTGTTGTCTCTACAGGAGCTAGTTTGCTGGTGAGGAGAATTTGTACTTGACTTAATAAATTATAAGTATTGACAGTTCTAGTGATAGTTTGAGCTTTTTATGCTTCATACTTTAGCTTTTAAAAAACAGTCAAAAAATCGATATCAATTTGTATTAAATTTTTAATCATTTTTTTTATATAAGAAAAAAATGAAAAAAAAAAAAATTGATATAAATTTTCTATTTTTTTTTTTTTCAAGTATTGATTGATTGATTGATTGATTGATTGATATGTTCCGCCCTAGGGCCTTCCCGCTATATCTATCTGTCGCCAGAGCTAGCAGGGCGTATTATTATTATTATATTTTCAAGGACTCTACAGAGTTAGCTAGATCGAAGCTCATGTTGAGTATGTTGATTAAAAGATTAATTAACAGTTCACTGTTAAACGTTCTTAGCTTCGGCTTCTAGCGTTCTACCTCTTTATACTTCTGAAGGAAAAAAATTTAAAATATATAAAATTTGATGTTAATTTTTAGAACTGTGTCAAAAATTTGTATCGATATTAATTTTTTACACATTATTACATTTTGAAAGTACCCGTTTAGAGGAATCTATGATAGTTCTTAAGTTTTCTATCTATTAGATTTCTCAAACCTAGTATCAATCAGTATCAATTTACTACTACTACTACTATCAAACACTTGATTGCATTCTTCAAAAAGCGAGACGCATTTGAACGGAAACGTTGCCCTCCTTACAAATTGGTCAGAGCGCATTGAACCACACTGAGCATTCACACATATATTGAGCGCACTACAAGACGGGAACAGAGAAACAGGAGCACTGACTCAACGTCAAACAAGGTGGGTGGTCACCAGGGCCTTCTCAAGCTCCTCCTCTCTTTTCACGCAAGAACGATCATCCCCCCGGCACTTTTGCTGAAGCACACATGCAATGTGGGAGCAGCAGTACTTCTTCCCGCATTCAATCACACCCGTTGGCATTCTCAATTTCTCCATGAAGAAAGATCTCCACAAGGCCAAAGCAACAGGAGGGGAAAGAAACGTCGAAGGCAAGGGAGACACCCAACCAACCCATGTTAATTCTCCCCTCTTCAACCCTCCCCCTCTCCTCCCTTTGATCAGTTTCTCCCTTCAAGAGCCACACTCATTCTCTCTCGCTCTCTCTCTCTCTTCGTCCATCTGTCTGCCTGTCTGTCTGATTGTCTTCCGATGTCATCACCCCAATAAAACAGAGCTCGAGGTTTCATCCTGATTCTACCCCCCTGCATGTATCTGCATCGTCGGCGCTCCTGCTCCCTCCCTCAGTCATTCACCTATTCACCTATTCATTCACACATTAATTTATTCATTGAGCACCAAATTTCAAAAAAACGTTCACTCACAAACAAAAAATGCACTTTTCTTCTTTCATTGCCTTTCCTTTCTTCCTTCCTTCCTCTCTTCATTCATTCCAGTTCACTGGAGGCCTCCTTAATGCTCTGGATGAAGGCTTTCGCGTGCTCGGGGTCCATTCTGGGCTCCATGCCGTGGCCGAGATTCGCAACGTAGCGCTTCTTTCCAAACTCCTTCACCTGCACGCACGCACGCAACAAGAAACAAAACAGGCAAACACCCAGGCAAACATAAATTGTTGACACAGAACTTTCCTTCTTGCACCGAGCGTGTGTTTCCTTACTCGAACCAGCACGCTGACACACCCCATGAAGCTGTGATCAGAATATGCAAGAAACAAGGAGAAAATTCCGTGAAGGAAACAGCAGAACACGATGCAGAAAGAGGGAGGACGGATACGTTGACAGTCAATAAGATGTACGCACAAGGTGGAAGGCCCGCATCAGCGAGACTTCCTTTGTTTGAAAGAAAAAAGAGCTCGGGCAGACCATAAACAGAGACACAGAGACACTGGACGGGAAAACACAACTGTGCCCGAAAGTGATCGTAAATGTGTCTTCAGCTCCTTCCCTTCCTTCCTTCTTTCCATCCTTCCTCTTCTCTTCTTAGCTGTAATCCGACGGACCATCTCGTGAGTGGCTTTGCGAATTGCATCTTTGTTTGCATACAGAATGTGTGCATCCATGTTTCCCTGCAGTGTCTTGTTAGGGAACCTCTCTCTCATCTCCTGCACGTCTGCCGTCCAGCTGAGACCAATGCCATCGTAGCTGGAATCGTTAAAGGACGCAAGGGGCATATCCTTGGGGAATCCGACAATGAGAGCCTGGGGACGCTCGGCCTTGACCAAATCGGCAATCATGCGCATATACTTAGCCCCAAACTCCTCGTAGAGATGGGGGGGGAGAACTCCGGCGTTAGTGTCAAACACCTGCGCACAAAACAAACAAGTAGGCGTGTATCTATCTGTGGTTTCGTTGCTACATTCCTTCCACTCATGCAGCCATCGAGACACGTCTTCGAGCCCTCCAGTCAAGCAGCCACGGTCGGGAGGGAACTGTGCGGTCAACTGTTGGGCTGAAGGGACGAAGTGACGTACGTATCTTTTATCTAACTTTTTGTGCATAAAAAAAATCATGCGCCCCCTTCATCCCATTCATTCATGAAGCTCTTCTTTCCGATCGGCGTTCTCCCCCCCACTCCAACAGCAGGGAGGGGAAAAGGACACATACATGTCTGCAGCGTCGCTCTACAGACCACCAATCAGATCTGTGTACCAACCCCCGTTCGACCATCCCCCACCCCCCTTCCCCCCCTACCTGCAGCATCTGCGCCCCAGAGTCCCATTGTCCGATGAGATACTTGGCGGAGAGTCTGGAGATTGCCTCGAGGAGTTTGTGGGACTCCTCGGGGTAGTCATACAGCCTGCAGGAAGATAGATAGAGAAGGAGGGGGCGAGAAAGGTTGTATCAGCATTCCAGGAAAACCGACGGAGGGGGCAGGGAAAGTGAGTGGGTAAAAAAGCCGGGAGAGCAGACGAATGGGTCAACAGAAGGAAGTGAGTGAGTCAGTGAGGGAGAGCGGGACTGCCCCACCTCAACGCAAGAATCCGAAGTCAAAACAGGACTTAGCAGAAGCACACACATTCCGGACAGCAAATCAAGAGAATGATACACACACACACACACACACACACACACACACCAGGGAGCGATGAATACCCGTCCCAACTATCTCGCCTTCACCCCCCCGTACGTACCATCTCTTGGTCTCTGCCCATGTACGAGACCCCTCTCCTTCCACCATGTACCCCAGGATCGTCCAGGGTGCCCCACAGAACCCGAAGATCGGCACTTCGTTGTCCACCTTCTTCTTTGTCAGGTACATGGCATCAAACACGTACCCCAACGAGTCCTCAACATCAGGCGTCAAATCCAGCTTCTTGATGTCCTCAGGGGACTCCAGTCTCCAGTCAAAAACAGGTCCCCTGTTAGGAAGCATCTGCAGGGGCTGGCCCATAGCCTGGGGCACCACGAGGATATCAGAGAAGATGATGCACGCGTCAAGTTCGGGATACCGCCGTCGGGGCTGGACTGTTACCTCAGAAGCGAGACCCGGGTCTTGGCACACCTGCAGGTGAGTAAAAGAAGGACATGGAGGGTCGGGGGTATGTGATGTCTGTCTGCTCGTCTGGCAGGCTCATGTCGTCTGGAGGACGTGGAGGGCAGAGGAGACACGGGAGACGGGACACACAGATTGGTTCCTTTCCTCTCCTTTCCCACGCTCCCGTTCAGGTCCCCGCGTGACCTTGAGAAATTCCGAGCCTGCCCTGACAGCCCTGAATTCGGGCAGGTACCTTCCCGCCTGTCTCATCATCCACACAGGGACAGCCTCGACCTCCTCTCCCTTCAGGGCATTGATCACGTTGGTGTTCTTCGGCAGGGGCCAGTCGGGCTTCATGGCTGCTCTGCGCTCCTCCCTCAGCTCTGCCTTCTCTGATGGGCTCATGGGTTCCGTGACCTGAGGGGGGAACTCTAGGCCCTGGAGGTCTGAGGCCTGGATGGGTTCCAGGGTGGCAGTTGCCATGTCGAGAGCTGAGCTTTGGCTAGACCGAGATCGGAATCCGAACAGAGGGCGCTTGAGAAAGCCTGCAGGGGGGGAAGAGAGGTCAGACACGTGAGTGATACAAAGAGACTGGAAGGTGAAGGGGAAGAGCAGACGGGGAAGGCACTGACTTCTGCTCTGCACAGAGAAGCCGGACCCTTCCAGAACGGAGACGGCCACGAGGACAGCTCCAACACTTTTGAACATCATCATGCGATAGTGGGCTGTTCTCTCTTATCTCCTGTCTCCTTCTACTCCTACGACGTCGAACTGAATGAAGTGAACCTCTCAGTCAGCTAAAGCCAATCTTTCGCCTCACTCAAGTCAGAGGCTTCCGGTCATCCGACAAACCTTCAGGGAGAGGCCTTCTCATGCGGGGCCACCAGTCACGTATTCAGGCCCCGGAAAGCTTCAATTTTTTTGACTTGAGGGGCACTGATTCAAAATGAAGTTCGGTCAATTCCAAAAACTGGCGAGTTCGCACGGAGAGGCCCGGAGAGCTCATTCTGCACGTGAAAAACTCGAGTTTGGCAAAAAAACTCCAAAAAAACGGAGTTTCAGCACGCTCCTCAAAACTTTTTGGAAACTCGAGTTTCAAACGGAGACGGCCAACGTACCCGTCTACAGTCTCCAATGATCATTCTCCACCCTGGTCTCATTATCTCTCAGCCCCCTCAACCATGAGAGCTCAGACGTACAGTAATGGGTATTTCAGAGGTAGGCTCGCTCGGAAAGAAGTCGAAGGCCGCTCGCCACGGATGTGCACCCTATGAGAAGTGTCTGTGGTCCCCCCTTTTCCTCCTCTTCTCTTAAGTAGGCAGTTCATCAATGTGGTCTGTGCGCCGACACACGCCGAGTCCCTGAAAGAGTAGGGCAGGCGTTTCTGTAGACCTAGTGGGAATTTATTGAGAGCAAAAAACACAAAACACTGAGAAAGAAGGATGGCAGACAGAGACAGCACACAAAGAGCGGAGACTGAGGCAGATGTCCTCAAAAACGCGTCTCTCTCGTTTCACTCTTTCGCCTCGGGGCGGTACTTGACTTGTGCGGAGTATCTGAAGCTTCTTGGAGACCAAGTCAAAGCACTCAACCAGGAGACGCAGAAGCAGCCAGAGTCAGCAGAGGGGGTAAAGGAAGAGAGTGGAAGCCAGCCTGAAAAAGGCGCAACGGCGGAGGGAAACAAATCTTCGTCAGATTCCCAAAATTCCCTGTGCCTGACCTCTCCAGGCAAGAAGAGAAGCTACCCCATGGAGGCCCTCCGGATTCGTCACAACGCGGCAATCAACGCCTACTTTCAGTCGGGGTGCAAGAACCCTTCCCGTCTCCTTTCCGACCTCTGCAGCCTATCCCGGGAAGCATCCATTCTTCAGACGAAGATGCATGCGCCCTCTGCAGAGACCTCCCCCCCCGTCCCTTCGTCTGGTGACAAGAGGCAAAGCACCAGAAAAGGCCGCGACGGGGCAGCTGCAGAGGAATCGAGTGCCTCAAAGTCGAAGGCCGGGCAGCCACAGCAGCAACCAGGCCAGTCGACTTCGCAGCAACAAGCGCCTTTGATCGGGTCAGCAGGCAGACGCGCCAGCGGAGCGGCAGGCGATCAGACTGCACAGGGGGCGTCCTCCGAGATAGCCCCCAATTTTGGTGGCACAGGCACAGGGGGAGGTTCCGGTTCGGAGGACCGAGACGCTCTCCTAGTGTGTGACTTGAACATTGGCCTGCTGAGTGTGCAACTGCAGATGTTCGATCAGGCCAAAGCCTGGCTACAGCCCCTCGTGAGTGCAGAGGGGCTCTCGACGGTGTTGAGAGTCAAGGCCGCCCTCCTTCTGGTGGTCAGTTGCCGACGACAGAAAGAAAGCGCACATTGAACACCTTGTGACACCATTTGTCCTGAGTTGGTCCGTCACTCCTGCTCCAGCACAAATGATGAAGAGAAGGAAGGCTGGCCGCTCTTTCTGCAGTCCTTAGTCTACATGCCTTCCTCTCCCCCTTCTGTCTGGTTTTGTCTTGTAATCCATCTCTCTCTCTCTCTCTCTCTCTCTCTCTGTGTGTGTGTGTGTATGTGTGTATGTGTGTATTTTGCTTCTTGGTGACTCCCTTTTTTGGGTGGCTGCAGGAGGCCTTACTTGCATTGGATTTGCCTTCTGAGGCATCGGAGGCCTTCTCTTTCCTTGAATCGACAGCAGCGCAGGCAGAGAGACAGGAAGAGAGGAGACGGGACAGAATTTCCAAACTTTTGGTGTTCAGTCCCCGTGGCACTGCGCAAACAGCAGTGGGGGGGGGAGAAGGAGGAGCAGAAGGGGAGAAGGGGGCTACTGTATCTTCCTCCTCGACACAACCCAGTGGTAGCAGCAGCAGCAGCAGCTCTGGTTCTTCTTCGGCGTCTTCTTCTTCTTCTTCAAGCAGCCCGTCTTCTTCTTCCAGAAGGCGCGCGTTGGATCGGGAAGTTCTTGCTTTGCCGTCTCTTGCAGTCGGATCTTCTCTCAGACTGTAAGTTAGTACCGCTCTTTCTCTGTTTCTGCTTCCTCCCTTCCTTTCTCCCTTGCTTGTTTTCTCTTCATTTTCGGCCTTCCTTCGCTTCCTGGCACTTTTTTCTTTCCCCTGATTGATTTGCGAACTCACGGGCGGAGGGAGGGACAGGCCCCCGCTTGACTGACTGACTGATTAACTTAACTTCTTTTGTCGCTTGCCTTCTTTTGAGCCTCTATGCATCTTTGTTTTCCTGAGCCCTCTCTCTTTGCCTTTTCCCAGCCTCTTTTTTTCCTTTTCCGCCTGCGCCTCCTTCTTGTTCTTTTCTCTTTTCCTTCTGTTGATTCCACACCTCTTCTCCCCCTTCTCCATAAGCCCAGGATCCCTCCCTGTCTGCCTGCCTGCAGACAAGAAGCGTGGAGTCTGGGGATGTCCCCGTCAGAATTGAAGGTTTGTCGGTTGGTTGGTTGGCCGGACAGTCAGCCCGCCTAGCAGCTTGTGCACTCTCTGAACTTAGTCTTGCTTGTCCGTGCTGGCGGGGTAGATAACGAACAAATACTAACTAACCCCTCTGTTTCCCCGCCTCCCCTCTCTACGCGCATGTACGTCTCTCCCCGAGCCCATCTGCTTTGTACTCATGTACGCGTGCGTCTGTTTTCTGCAGCTGCTCTGTCTCTTCTACAAGTCGCGAGTGGCCTCCTCCCTCTGGAAACTGAAGAGCGCCAAGAGAGCCGCAAAGGCCGCGAGCGCCTGTCTGCCAGAGATTTTTCCTTCAGGTGTCCTCAGCAGACAGGGGGGGGACACAGGAGGAGAGAGCGCGGACCTGGACCAGAGGGGCATGGGAGCCGTCGCCCCTGTGCTCCCTCTCGGCAATGGTCTGTTTGGTCCTGTGCTCAGATCTGTCCCTGTGCCTGGATTGAAGGAGAAGGAAAAGGAGACAGGGAAGGAGGAAGAGGAAGCGTGTGGAGAGGAGACGAAAGCGCTGGTGGCGTCTGCAGCAGCGAGAGGACGGAGGGGACTAGTCTCCCACCTGCAGGCCATGGCGCTGGTCGTGAGGGCTCATGTGGTTGGTCTTCCTTTTCTTTTCTTTGTGTGTCCTTTTCTTGCTTGACTGGAGTCTTCTTTCTTCTTTTCTTGAGTCCCTATTCGCTTATTTATTTGAGTCCCTTTCTCCAGTGACCAGGTGATGTGATGGCCCAAAGGAAGCAAGAGAAAATTATCTGTCGAAGTGCATGCACCGTTCTGCGTTGGGCCGTTTCCTCCTCCTGTCTATTTGATCGTTATACTTTGTCTCTCGCTCTCTCTCCGTTTCTTCTTAATTCCCTGTGTGTGTGTGTGTGCATGTGTGTGTGTGTGTGTATATGTATGTACATATATATATATATATATATATATATATATGTGCGTGTGTGTGTGTGTGTGTGTGTGTGTGTGTGCGTGCGTGCCTCGAGTGTGTCCGCCTGCAGGAATTCTGTCGGCTGAATTTCCGCAAAGCGACGAAACTCCTCACGGTGGTCCAGTTCAACTTTGCCAATGGACAGCCTCCCGGATGCTTCAAGGAGGGAGGAGACGGAGACGAAGAGTCAGTCAGTCAGTCAGTCAGTCAGTCAGTCAGTCAGTCAAACGAAAGGAGAAACCTCGAATTCATGAAGTGTCTGCCAATTGGGTGGCGAGGGTGATTTGTCGAGAGTTTTGGTGGAGAGTGTTGTTTCGATCGGATAGGTACTTGTGTCTTGTGCATGCTGGTAAGGTCTCTTAAAAGCTCCTTCGTTTATTTGTTTATTCCTTCGTTGTCTCGTTGATACATCAATGCCGTGCTCCAGTTACACGTGACGCCTCTTTTTGTCTCTCTGTAGTTCTCGCTTCTGGTGGCTTTTCTCTCTCTCTCTCTCTCCCTCTCTCGCTAGCTCGCTCGCTCTCCCCCTCTCTGTGTGCAGACCCAGCCACCCCGCAGAGGACCCCGTCTCTGCGTTCTGTGTGATGAACAACCTTGGGTGCCTCCATTTTCGGATGAAGAAGTTTGAACTCGCTGCCTTCTTTTTCCTCAAGGTCGGTTGGTCTGTTGGCTAGACGACGAAAAAGAGACAAGATGAAAAATCATTCATCCATATTAGCGATCAAGGAAAGAAACGAAAGAAGAAGAGGGAAAAAGAAGACCTCCACTGACGGCAGGCAAGAAGGAAATGTGGCTGAGTGTCAACGGAAAGAATGTGCCTTCTCTCTCTCCTCTTCCCTCCATGTATCTGTACGCACGCACACCCAGCGCTCCACGCATACACTCATACATACAAGAAAGATCTCACCCCCCCCGCCCCTTACCATGCAGGCCCTCTCGTCCGTCCAGCAATCGGTCCAGTGCACCAGCAGCAAAGGCAGAGGGAAACCCATCGGCCCCCCCTCCCGATTTCTGAACGTCCCCCAACTTTCCCTCAAGGCCCTTCCCCTCCAGAGCAGCTCCTCAGACGCCCATGATGATGATGAGTTGAGACAATCAAAGGGACAAACGCAACAACACCACAGAAGAATTCCTCAACTCTCTGCCACGTCCATATGGATCGATCGGACACCGCAGGTCCGTCTGTCTGCTTCTGTCTGTCTGTCTCTCTGTCTGTTTTTTTGTTTGCGTGTGTCTGTCCGTCTGTGTGTCCGTCTGTGTGTCTGTGTACCTTTCTGTGTGTCTGCCAGAATGGAGAGAGAAAAGTTCTTTCTTTGGTGTCCAACTGATCTCCCTGTGCTTTCCTTCTCACCCTCTTCTTTCGCCCTCAACTTGTCCTATAGGATGTGGCAACCCGGCCTGCGTTTGCATCAAGCTGCTTTCATTCTTCCCATTCTTCCTCCTCTCAGTGCTTTCTTCTGCATATGCAAGCTTCATTGTTTGTGTCCGCGTGTCTTTCCTTCTGTTCTTCTGTCTGCAGATTTTGTACAATCTTGGCCTCCAGCTGCTCCTGAGTCACCGATCTCGCAGTCGCATGGCAGAGGAGGGGGGGCGGGGAGGAGTAGCGTCTCCGGCCCCTGCGGTAGAGGGGGGCGTCTTAGGAGACGGATTGAGAGAGACGGATAGGCGAGAGGGGGGTTGGGTAGATCCCCTGATTGGTTTGATTGCAGGGTGGAGTGGTCCTCTGGTATCGGAGAGGTTTTCTTTCTTGGGACGCCACGGTCCTACATCGGTTCTTGTGCGTGCGTTTTTGGCATTTGAGGCTTCTGCTCGGGGAATGATGATGACGAGACACACAGGGAGGGGAAAGGGAAAACGAAAAGGAGGGGAATCACTTGGGGCAATGGGGACTGCGAACTTGCACCTTCTTTGGCTTCGTTTGGCTGAGTGCGCAGTGGGTATCTACTTGTCGCTGTCAGGCAGTTCGTCTTTTTCGTCGGTAGACAGAGAGCTTGAAAAGGAGAAAGAAAAGGGAGTGCAGGGAAACAAAGGAACGGGAGTGACAGGATCTCATCTGACAGGGTTGAATGGAAAGATACCTGAAGCATCGCAGCAGGGGGATTCTATGGGAGACGGGGTTGTCCTGAGTAACGGGGTTGAAGAAAGGGAGAGTGGGTGTGTGTGGGTCCGGGGGCGTTGCAGTCAGACGGCATGGGAGTGTTCGATGAATAGTTCTGGGGTCAGGTTAGAGACTGAGGGGGGGAGACGGCGACTTGTGGTGGCACCTGTGGAGACCCGAGCAGGTC
>JAHBMJ010001472.1:32738-40238 GCA_018398765.1 Chromera velia
GGGGGGGGGGCAGGAGCAATGTGTCTGTGTGAAATTCGTGTATGGGCATCAGTGTGTCATTGATGTTGCTTTTGTTCTTGTTTCTGCTCTCTGCATGTCTGTTCGCTGCTGTGCCGTTCCCTATGCTTTAAGTTCTACTTCCTTGCCCCGTTTGTCTCTGACGATCTCTAGTGTCTTCTTCTGTCTTCTCTTTGTTTCGGTGTCTCTCTTAGAATTTGAAGAATGAGAGCAGAGATGGGTGCATGAAATGAAGAGTGTTTCCGACCTCTCTGTTCGTTCGTTCGTTCGTTTGGGGCTGCAGAAAGAATAGAAGACAAGCAACAAGAAAGACAGCGAGGCGTGGAGGAGGCCGCAATAGAGCCGCCCTCCCCTCTTTCTTTTCTGGACATAGACAGTGACACAAAGGATAAACTTGTCACTGTACTTATTACCGACTGCGTATGTATTTTACCAACACTCGCACAATGCACTCTCCCTCCTGCAGCCCCGCTGTCAGCCTCCAACTGCCCCCCCTTAGTGAATCCCCCAGCCGCCCTGGGCGCCAACCTCAACAGCGTCCAGCAGCACCACGCGCAAAACGCGGCAAACGCCGGCACGGGTGTGCCCAGCCAGCAGGCACACGGCCAGGGAGCAAACGGCATCACAGGGGCATCACATCCGCATGCGGCGGGGGCTCCGTCCTCCCACGCGAATCCATCGGAGGGACACACGGCGGGGGGGGCAGGGGGGGGATCTGAGGAGGATCTTGGTAGGTGATCTCGTTTGTTTCTTTTTCTGTGTGCGTCTGTGAATGCGTGGGTCACTTGAGATCTTTGTGCATAGCGCAATCGTTTGCACACTCTCTGTGTCTGGAATCAGAAGCGATGTCGTTCTTTCTTCAGACTCTTCTATGCTGTTGTTGTGCTGCTCACATTTCATCCGGGGACACGGGTTTTGTTTTCTCCACGATCCTTCTTTTCCCTTCTTCCGGTCGGCCTCGCGTCGTGCCTGTCTCGTTCGTGTGTTCCGCGGACAGAAAAGTCTTTTTTGTGCAGAGAGGAAGCCAGCCAGCTCACGTCCTTATTGGCTTCTCTGAACGTCCAGTTCTTCTCTTGGCTTTCTTGAGTCCACAGTAAAGCAAGACATTGTCTCTGGGCGACATTTTGATCGAATGGATGGAAAGGAGCACGTCTGTCTACACTTTCTCTCGCTTTTGTGTTCCTTCCACGCTCAATCAACTTGATCGATCTTCTTCCGTTGTGTCTGCACCCATGCGCCCATTCCCTTCCGCCTGTCTGCGTGTATTTGCTTCCAGAGGAACTGTCAGGAGTAGATCTTGCAGAGAGACTCTGTTGTCAACCGGAGGAAGGTCTGTTGCGTTGTTCTTCATTTAGTCAATCCATGATTTGGGTGAACGGTTCTCGTTTGCTTCTCTCTCTCTGTCTCTCCCTCTCTTTGTCTGTCTTTCCCTCCCTCCCTCCCTCTCTCTCCTTCCCTCCCCCTCTCGGTTTGCGGTCTGGGACGGAGGAGGGGGCGCTCCCGAAAGAGAGTCAACTTTTTGACTCTACATTTTCTCTCCGGCTGGTTCTCTCTCTGTTGATGTGTATGTGTGTATTTGTATATGTGCATGTGTAGATGTATACGTGCGTTTGTGTGCCAGTGTGTGTGTATGTATGTGTGTGTGTGTTTTTTGTTTTGGTAATTCTGCTTCAATGTATGAATGAATTTACTTGCAGCCTTGTGGTATGCCCGCCGATGTCTCTTGAATGCCTTGGTGATGATTCGGTCAGCACGCGGAATCGAGACTGACTCACTGACTCATTTGCAGAAGTCCTCTCTCACGTCCTTTCTGACTGGATGCATATGAAACGTGTGAACCAATGGATTCGTCGCATGGGTGGGCTGCTGAGTGAATGATTCGACAGAAACTTTTTATCTGGTGCTCAAGTGAGTCTGAATGAATGGGTGCGTACCCGCCTGAATTTCTCCCTGCTTCTCGTCCTGTCTCTGTCTCTGTCTGTCTTTTGTGTGTGAGAGAACCCACAGAGATCGTCGGAGCTTGTTGGACAAAATTCAGGGGGGCAGCTCCGGTTCTTCTCCAGAAGCAGAAGAAAATGGAGGTGAGTGAGGCAGACAGATCAATGAGAGCCATTGCCTTCTTGTGTCATCTTGACAAGAATGCTCCCACTTGCCTGCCCATCTGAATGCACCGGTTTTCCCTTTCCTTCTCTCTCTTCTCCTCTTCCCTTTTCTCTTTCTCTCTGCCGCTTTGTGTTTGCCTTTCGTTATGGTGTCTGGAGACCTCACGTTCCTTGCCCTGCGTTTCTGTGCACAGAAGGAACGGCAGCATCGGGAGAGAAGGTGACCGGAGAACTCAGAGAAAAAAGAGGCCGAGGATCGACCTCCGAGGGCCAGCGAGACGAAGAGAGAGAGGTGGCAGGAGACGTCACAGGTGAAAAGAGGATATCCACAGACAGCAAAGGGGCCAAACAGGCGGCATCAAAAGCCAACAGCAGCAACAGTGCTTCTTCTTCGTCCTCCAGCTCCCCCTCTTCTTCCTTCTGGCATTGGCACCTCTCTGAGTGCGACGACGCAGCGCTTCTTCTGCTCTCTTTCTTGGGGCTCTCCCAGAGGGAACCTGCAGAAACGCTCCTCTACGGAGGGACTTTGTTGGCAAAGGTCAGTCGCCAGTCTGACGCAGCCGTTGCCAATTTCACAGGCACTGAAACCACAAGAAAAATCAATCCAGAAAGAGTGGAGGAAGGAGACAGAAAGAGAGACACTGTCTGGCGCTTAAGTGCCGTGTGAAAAGGAAATCAGATCTAGCGTTTGCCCGCCTCTCTGTACAGCACGCAGTCTACATTGGAATTTCTCCTTTTTCCCCTTTCTCTCTTTCCCTTTACATCCCTGTCCCTGCCTCCCTTCCTCCCTGCAGTATGGCATCACACAGCTGGCAGAGATCCGACTGATCTCCCCCAGGAAGTCGTCTCCCCTGCTGGCAGAGATCGCCGCTCAAGCAGCAGCTCCGGGTGCAGCCTTCCTTGAGGGCTTCGGACAGACGGGAGGGGGGGGGGATGGATGGAACGGAATGGGCGGAGGAGGAGACGGTGACAGGTCCCCGGAAGGTCCGGAAAGCACGAGGGGAGAGCACGAGGCGAGGGGATCCTCACGCCCACCCACGGTACCCCTTGACTTTGCAGACATCGACCTGACGCCTCAAGCAAAGGCAGAGGCAGAAGGGGCTCTGCTCCAACAGCAACACACGGTCGTGTTGGCGGTCTTCTACGTCTCTGAAGCCCTCGCCATGACTGGACGGGTCGGCCTGAGGGAGGGAGGGAGTTGGGCGGTCGTTGTCAGGGCAGGACTAATATCATGTCCTCAACATTCTCGGCGTTGCTCGGCTGTTTGCGTGCCTTTCTGTTTGTCGGCCTTTCAGATGTGGATTGATGGATTTTTCCCTTCCCCAACCTCTCTCTCTTTCTCTCTCTCTCTCTCTCTCTCTCTGTGTGTGTGTGTGTGTGTGTGTGTGTGTGTGTGTGTGCAGTTTGTGGAGGCTCGGGCATTGATGCGCACCTTCACCAGTGCGCGGCCGCATTGGTCCCGCAGCACGGAGAAGGAGAAGGAGAACGAAAAGGAAAAGGAGCCATCCAACCAGGGGCATGGGAAGAAAGAGAAAGAGAAGGCGGGAGGGAAAAATGCCTCACAGAAGCAATCTCAAGGTCAGCAGGGGGACACGGGTGATTCCCTGAACACCACCCAAAAAGACCATCCGAGTCCCGTGCTGGTTCCCTCCCACAGTCCGATCGATTCAACGGACCTCTCCAGACTCGATTACTTGATGCCCTCTCAAGCACTCGCACAGCTAGACGCATTCGGGTTCACCACTTCAGTCCCTTTATCCCCCCTTTTTGGAAATTTGTCTCCCCTTTCGGCACCCGTACAAACAGAAAAAGGGGGCAGAACTGACTCCCAGATGTCTGCTAGCGGAGGAGGCACAACGCTCCCCTCTGGGCTTCTCCCAGCTGCTGAGAGACTTCCTCTTCCGGCCCTTTTGGAAACTGCCCGGGCGATGCTTTTGTCAGAAAGAGAGGGCAGCTTTGGGGAATCTCCTGCGGCAGGAGGGGGGAAAAGAGACTCCGTCTCTTCAACCACGTCTCCACCGCTTTCCGGGGCCACTCCCTCGAGCCTTCCGGGACTCTGGTGGGACCACAGGGGCGCACACACCCATGAAGATCCAAGAGACGGCCTGAGGGACGACTCCCCCACAGCTGTTTCTGCATCAGGCACTCAAATGCAAAGGAAGGGTCTCAGACCCCATCCCGTCACAGGGACGGGCGGGTTTGATCTCAACTTGGCTGACGTGACTAGTTTGAATGCGGCGTCGCCACAGGGACCCTATGCGGCGGCGGGGATCTCCCCGGAGCTCCCCCTTCCGATTCCTCTGTCCCCAACGGATGAAGCCGAGAAAGCAAATGCAGAGGCTGGTGGAGGGAAAGGGAAGAAAACGAAACAGGGGGGAAAGAAGGGGAGCGCGTCAGATGGAGGAGGAGGCGCAGCAGCAGCAACCGCTCGACATGGACAGGCACCCACAGGGCTGCCCCCCTCCAGCCCCGCACGGGAGAGGGAGAAGGAAAGGGAACGGTCCCTCCGTCTCTCCACCCCAGGGTGGGCCCCCGTTCCCCTCGGCCCTCGGGGGTCCCTCGAGGAGCCTTTCCGGGTCGCTTTCCTGCGTCATTGTGCCGGCCTGCATGCGCGTGCCCTTATCATGCGAGGCGCTAAGGGGTAATCGTGAACAGTGAAATCACTGATTCAATGTTAATCAGCCGTTTTCAGTAAGTCACGGCCACACAGTGACTAAGACTATGAACTTTTAAGTGAATTTGTCTTACGCTGCGCAATCTGAAAACTGAACGCAGTGAACGTGAAGCCCATCTAGAAGCCGATGCAGCATTAATAGCTGCATTAGCGTTCAAAAAGTGAAGCGTATAGCATAGCATAGCATAGCATAGCATTGATGTTCCGGGTTTTGCCCGTGGTCCACATATAAGATAAATATAGTATGATAAATGTGATGTAGAATAACAGTCTAGATAAAAGTTTTATTCACTTACAGCCTGGCTAAGTTGACTCTCTTTGACTCAGAATGTTCAAATTTTGGATTCAGAATTTCAGATTCATCATTCATAAATTAAAATTAAATATATAGATAAAAGGCGATAGATAAAAGCAATCATCATTCCTTTAAAAGTTGAAACCTATGTTTTTTTTCTGAATTATTTAGGTGAAAGTTGATCGACTTTAAAGTTCAAAACTGCATGGGTAAAAAATTGATTTAAAATGAGATAAAATGATTTTATACTATACCTATATACGGTTCAAACAAACATTTTTTCATGAAGATGTTAGGTTTGCCAGTGAACTAAGGTTTGAAACTACTCTAGAAAACTGTGTGACATTCTCCAGAAATTGAATAGAATTTACTATAATTTGCCCCGTAGAATTAAGTGGAATTTAGGTTTTTTGTTGAACTTTATTGTAAAAATTAAATCTACTTATTGCAAAACAATTTAAGATTCTAAAGGGTATTATTTGCATTTTATAGAATTTTTTTTGGTTGGATATAAATACAAAAATAAAAAGAAAAATCAGCTAGATTTTTTTTAAATTTATGGAGTACAAGGCCTAGCATTACCTAGGATTTATTGAAAGCAACAAGAAGCTGTGAATTACTTATAATTTTTCAACTTCAGACGCAGAGTCTTAAACTCACATGTTAATTGATACACGTTAAGACAGGATCAAACATGATCAAATAATTTGAAGGCTAGCAAAAATTACGACAGTGTTAATGAAGGTGGCTTGGAATGCAAGGCCACCTTCCTACAAAGCGATTTCCCTTTCGACGGTTTTCTGCTGATGGCATTGGCTGGAGATTTGAAAAATGGAGACGTGATATGAGAGTCTCTATATCTGGTTTTTGGCCGTCAGGTCCCGGGTACATAAGTGGCACATTATGATCAATGTGCCACAATGTCCCATAATTCTCCCACGACAGTCCGGGGTTGCCGTGGAAGTCGTCTTTCTCGAGGTGCGCTTTCAGATCGGGGAACGAACAACCGAGGTACTCGTGGGTGCGCTTGCGGGCTGAAGGAGTGGGCTTTCCTTGTCGGATGGCTGCAAGAGTTTTTGCAACTGTAGCACGGGAGACATGACTGAGCCGAAAGACAGGATCTTCATTATACCGCGATTTTTTGGTCTCTCTTTGGCGCTGCCTTCTTGCAGCAAACGCAGGATTGTCCTTTTGACACTCTGCACAAGTACTCCTTATCCTGTTGTGCTCACAAATACTTTTGCCCCCGCACTGCTTGCACGTGGATCGAATTCGACCGTGCTCACAGATTTGACTCCCATTACATTTCCTGCATTGATTCCGTTGACGACCGTGCTCACACAGACTCACCCCCCCACAGTCTTTGCAGACCCGCCGATAGCGGCCATGTTCGCATATTTGGCTTCCACTACAATCCCGGCACTGACTGCGCTGACGACCGTGCTCACAAATGCCCTTACCACCGCAGTCCGCACAGTAGTATTTCGAGCGCCCATGAACACAAATGGAGCTGCCCCCACATTCTACACATGCTTCCCGCCTCCGACCATGAATGCAAATTCCCTTCCCTCCACACTCTTTGCAAGTTCTTCGAAGGCGCCCATGCTCACATATTCCTTTTCCGCCGCATTCTCTGCAAACGTAGCGCTGCCTTCCATGAGGACATTGATTTCTCCCTGAAGCAATTTTTCTCTGACCGCTCTCAGAACGCACAGGAATCATCTCATCACTCCCTCCAGCTTGTATTTCAGTCATCAATGTCTGCGGAACCACCCGCTTCGCTTGGCGCGAATCTGCTGAATGCCCAACATCCTTACAGTCCTTCTCAATTCCGCACTGTGAAATCATCATCTGCCTGCCCGAAGTGGCAGAGGGGGAATGAGAGAGAGCAAAGGAAAGGCATCTGATTTGCCTTACCTGAAGGGGGAAAATCCGCCTTTCACCGAATTGAAGCCCGGTGGGGATCCCTGACTGAAGATGAGCAATGCTGTTACCCCGATAGAGTGCGACACTTTGAGGGAAACGATCGAACTGCGGAGACGCGGCAGAGCTGGACGACGAATGGAAACGTCGGACTCCCCTGATACCGCGAATGACATCCTCTCGGGAATCGAGCACCGGGGGGGGGTCACTGTTTCTCTGCTGCCCACCTGCACTAGATTCGATGCGCACCTGATGTAAAAGCGCGTAGGACGGCGGAATTTTCCCTACAAACCTGTTTCCCTTCCGGAGATTCTCCTCCGACCACATTGGCTGGAGATTTGTAAAATGGAGACGGGAGATTCGCGTCTCTGTACCTGGCTTCTGACCATCTGCCCCCCGATACTGAATGGGCACAATATGGTCAACGTGCCACAAACTCCCGTAATTCTCCCACGACATTCCGGGGTTGCCGTGGAAATCGTCTTTCT
>JAHBMJ010001472.1:45238-112159 GCA_018398765.1 Chromera velia
CACTGTAGAGATGCATAGACGCTCTTACGCATTTCTATGTGACAGAAACTTAGCAAGCTGCAGAGTGTCGATCGAAAATGCAGATAAGCAGGCTCTGCAAGAAAGCGAGTGTTCTCGGATTTTCTCTGCGCCTCTCTTGTGCATGCGAAGAATTGTCAATATGAGCATGGAGTGTGAAAAACCATGTGCCCGGCACTGTCTGCAAAAAGCAAGCAAGGCAGTTTCAAGCGGGTGATGGAGTCAAACCACTTGGTTCCGACGCCCACTTTTCTCCCCAGATTATCGTCACATCGTGGCTGCGGTAGTATTGATACCCAGATTGATGCTCAAAATTAACAGCGCTGGCACTTAAATTAGTAGTGACTTTGAGTCCTTTGATGTGTGTGGCACGGTTTTAATTTAATATTCAAATAAAAACAGTAAATTGAGGGCAGAGATTTGAGGTCAAAACTGACATTCAGGTTTTTTAGTTGTAAATGTTTTTACGGTAAAAAATTAACTTTAATTTAAAATAAGAAGAAAAAAAAATTTGAAAACCATAAAACATCTTAATCTTAGTCACGGTCTAGATTCAATTATCGACTTGGTTGATCGATGATTATGCCAGTTTACACCAGAGTTTGCAGATATTAAGGTTCGAGGGCTAAACCAATTTTAACTAAGAATCAGTTAGAACTTGAAGCAGCGGTAAGCAGCAGTCAGAGCTAGAGTCAGAGTAGACAGCTCTAGCTGGCAGGCCCCGACGGTGGCGTTTGATACCCTACCAGCCCTCCGGCCCTAGGCAGTGCTAGGCTCCTAGCTTAGGCTAGGGAACACTGGCACCCTGCCCTAGCTACTAGCTTTGAATATGCATGAATGTATAGTGCAAGGCGGACTTCAGATAACTGGCACGCAGGTCTAGCGCTCCGGCCCCGAACACAATGTAATCCTGTAATCCCGGAGATAGATTTATAACTTGAACATAGCGGGATCGAACCTAGGACGCGAACATACCTTGTGCCTAGCCTTATGCGGAACTAATCAATCAACTAACCTATAAAGAACCCGATCGAAGGCTCACATACTGAAAATCCTTAATATGATAAGAAAACTACGGCTTTAATTATTCAAAGTTTCATATTTTAAATCTTAATTTGAACTATATTTTTTGGAACGCATAAAATCAAAAAGAAATTGCATGATATCACTATAGTTATACGTTGCTGAAACCAGTGCGCAGACCTCTAGCACATCCTGCACGGATTCAATAGTACATGTTCAAACAAATTTAAACAATGTCATGTTATTTTCCCATCCCCACCCACTACAAGCAAGCTCCAACACATTCGATCTGCAATACGCACGCTGGGCCTCTCAACCAAATTGAATGCCGATGCATAAGTCCAACTCACACTGGCTCTCCTTCACAGATTGTTTTCATCTGCTTCCAACGCATTCATGAGCGCATTCTGCATTTCCCATGCCGGGCCTCCCTCATCAAACGGGTTCTCTTCCCACACGGAAACATCATCCTCATCAAAAAGCAGCTCCTCCGGCTCCTCCCCCATACTCCCCGCATCGCTGCTTCTGCTGCTACCGAAACAGTCTCCGGCAACCTCTCGCTGGAATGCGCAAACCGACGCGTTGGAGTTTTCAGAACCATGTTCAAACAACCACTCTGACGGATTTTCACACATTTGATCCTCCTCACTTATGACAAAAAACGCAAGGATGACCTTCTGCACCAGGCCCACGGCGTCGTTGTCTCCCGCACGGATCTTCGCATCTAGTTCGTATATCAGTTTTCTGGCAGTTGCTCCTTCATCCCCACATGCAGGCTGGTGGGGAACGGGCAACCCGGAGGATGTCGGGGCAGCCTGAGGGTGGCGAGAAAGCCAAGCACGATTCGCAAGGTGTGCGGAGAGTACGTCAGGATTCGCAGGGTGTGCGGAGGGTACGGCAGGATTCGCAGGGTGTGCGGAGGGTACGGCAGGATTCGCAGGGTGTGCGGAGGGTATGGCAGGATTCACAGGGTGTGCGGAGGGTACGGCAGGATTTGCAGAGGGTACGGCAGGATTCACAGGGTGTGCGGAGGGTACGGCAGGATTTGCAGGGTGTGCGGAGGGTACGGCAGGATTCGCAGGGTGTGCGGAGGGTACGGCAGGATTTGCAGGGTGTGCGGAGGGTACTGTCACAGTAGAATCTGCAAGCGAAGGAGGCGGTGCACTAGGATTTCCAGAACCTTCCTGCACCCCCAGCTGCTGCCCATGGGTGGGTCTGGTACCTATCTGCACAAAAGGTGGATATGCTGTCTGTCTCAAGAAATCGGCCATTTTCTGAATTGCCGCACTGTGTTGAAAAAATTCTCTCGTCCCCTTCCTCCTCCGCCCCCACCTTCGCAGCGCAAACTGCCGCGGCGTCTCTCTCTGCTCTGCACCACCATCATCAGGCATGGACAAACTAGAGAGATTCCCTCCCTCCGCGACCGAAGGCTCTCCCCCCCCTCCCCCCCCAACGCTCTGCAAAGCTGTTGCGGAAACAAAAGCGGCGGCAGCAGCATCACCAGGAGGAGACGGAGGTGCACTGCCAGCAGGAACAGCAGCATCAGAAGAAGCGGCAACGGGGGATTCGGCAGAGAAGGGGGGGGCTCCTGAGGCGGAAGCAGCTGCAGCAGCAGGGGGGAAGAGCCGATCGGTGGCCACGTACCGGTGCAAATTGGCCTTTGCCTGGATTAGGCGGGCTGTCCATCCGTAATTTTCCCCCTTCACAGCGTGGCAGACTGCCTCAGCCCCGTCTGCCCTCAGGTCGACATTCTTCTTCAACAGGGCCTCCACAATGTCCCAACCCGGGGAGTCTCCATGAGGGCTTTTGCGCAGGGCAGCAGTGAGGGCGCTGCGGGGGCTGTGAGGGATTCTGGGACCATCTAGGTTCTTCACCCTGTCGTTTACATCCACCCCTCTGTCGAGGAGGGTCTGCACAACCTCCAGCCACCTGAGATGACAGGCCATCATCAGGGGGGTCATTTGGAGGGTGCCTGCCCCTCTAAAGTTGAGGGTCTTCAGGGGGAGCGCGCGGAGAAGCTGCATGAGGAATGCGACGTCGGCATCCCTCTCGGGACCAGCTGGTATATGAAAGACGAGACGAATGAGGTGAGGAAGCCAGGGACGGAGTTTCTCTGAGCAGAAAAAATAATGACGACGGCCAGCTTCCTGCATCTCTACACGTCCAGCGTGTGAGTACAGCGGGACACCCTGTGTCAATTTCTCGTCGAACCGCCCGAGAGCGGCTTTCTTCTCTTCGTAGCTGTTCTCTGCCTCTGTGTACTCTGTGCTGCATCCGGCCTGGGCTTTCAAGAGTTCGGTGTCTGCCCCCATCTGCGCGCATTCAGGGGAAGGAGTGAGAAAGAGGAAGAGGGCAGGCAAGTGTGTCTGTCAGTCTGTCAACTGCACGAAGACACATACAGAGTGACAACGAAGACTGCAGGACAGTCGGCCGGATGCAAACCAGAAATAGACAAGGGAGCTTCAGAGGGAGGAAGTTCACGCTTTTCTATTCCGGTAACTTCTTTTCGATAAGCAGTCGAGGACATCAGTCAGTTAGTCCGTCAGTCCGTCAGTGAGTCCGTCGGACCGGGTCCGTCAGTCCGTCATTCAGTCATTCATTCATTCATTAAGTCAGTCAGTCAGTCAGTCAGTCAGTCAGTCAGTCCATACGTCTCTTTTGTTCTTTTTTGTACACAGACGGACGGACGGACGGACGGACAGACAGACAGAAACAAAGAGACAGACAGACACAGACAGACACAGACAGACAGACACAGACAGACAGACAGACAGACAGACAGACAGAGAACAGCAGACAGAGAACGGCAGACAGACAGACAGAGAACGGCAGACATCTCTTGAACCTACCGAGACCCGGACTTCACAGACGAGCCGACCGACCTTGATGAGATCTTTCCAGATTTGCCACAGCTTCAAGATTTGTCCGTCGGTTTCCCTCAACAGACGGCCAATTTTGATGGCAGGTCCAGCTCTGTACAGGTTCACTCGAAAGTACCAGGGCTGCAGAGGGCTGTCCCCATAGAACTGCCAAGAGGAGCTGAACAGTTCCCAACGGCGCAGGACAGCCTCGAGGGGACGCATACCTGCAGAAGTGATGACGGGCATTTGAGGGGTCCCGAGGACCCACTCCATCTCAGCTTTATCGAAGAAGCCAATGGCATTGGGATCCCCCCCCCTGGGCCCACCAACATTCTCACCGCCTCTCTATCCCCCCCGTAGCATGCTGTCAGGAGGGGGGAAAGTCGGGAAATGTGAGACATGGTGATACCTCTGCTGGGCACTGCAGCTACACCTCCATCGCCTTCCGAATCGTGTCCGGACTGCAGGGGAAGCTGAAAAGTGCAACGAGCCCCTCCATCAATTAACTTTGTAAGCAAATCAAGGCCCTTCCTACGAAAATCCAGATTCTGAGAGCGGAATCTTGCGACTTCGTCCAACGTGAGTGATCGGACTACAGCTTCGATTGGGCGACAGAAAAGAGGATCCGATGTTCTGTCCTGGTGAGTGTAGTGAGAGGGCATCAGGGACAGCTCTGTCACCCCTGCACCCCTCGAAACGAGCTCAAGAGCAAGGTCCATTCGCCCCGGAGAAACGGCACCCACGAAGGGTGTCTCTACACCCCTCAACCCCCCCCTGACTTGCCTGACAGGGGCCCCGCTCTCCATCAAAAAATGAACAAGCTGACGCATGTTGAAGCGGCAAGCCAACCCGAGGGCAGTGCTTCTCTCTGTCCCCACCTGTGAGAGCAACGCCCCTGCCTCAAGAAGACGCTTGACAATGTCCACACGCATCTGGTTCTCTTCTTCCGTCCCATCTGCCCTCTCTGCAACCATGTCATTGACTGACACAATCAGCGGGGGCTCTACCCGCCCCCCCCTGCCCTTCAAGTCACAGTCGGACCAATTCACCCTTGCCCCCGCATCAAGGAGGACCTCAATCACTTCCTTCTCTTGAAAATAACAAGCTATCCCGAGAGCAGATGTCTGAATGAGTCTCTGCACTTCAAAACTCTCATTTTCACTTTCCGCCGCCTCCTCGAATCCCTCGATCCCCTTCAGGTGCCACCTGAGCGTCCAGTCCAACGACTTGGACTCACGCGCTGCCTCCACTACACGTTGCAGCAGGGACATGCACCGTTTGTATCTCTCCGTTCTTGTCCTCTCTACCCGACTGATGAACGCAGCCACCTCGCTTGCACTAGCATCATCGGGGGGGTTCTCCACGGGTTCTGGATCCCATTTCTGTTTGGAAATCATGAGGACGAGCATGTGAAGGGGGGTGCGCCCCCGACTGAAACTCTCCTCTTTGTCCCCAAACGTGACCCAGTGGGGATGGGTACGCCGGTCTGGCTCCCCTTCTTTGAATTTCTCAACCCGCAGTCTATCCACTTTTTCCTCCTCCTCCCATGTCTCACCGCACTCGCACAAATCCACCCTCGCACCTCTGGAGAGGAGCAAATCCACACACTCCCACTTTTCATATTGGATCGCCACGCTCAATAAGGGCTTCCAGTATGTCAGGTGAACGGGGGGGGGTTGCGGAGGCTCATGGCTGGCCTCAAAGAGTCTGGACTCGATCCACTGGTTCGGGTTTATTCGTCCCCGGTCGAGGAGCAACGTCAGCGTCTCGACAGACATCCGCTCGATGGCAGAGAGGGAGAGGTCAGAGTGCATGTCTGCTCGCCCGGCCTGCCCAAGCAAAACAATCGCTTTGGCCGACCCGCTGTGTAAAGCAGTGAAATAAAGACCCGGGAGGCGATCAAAGACGTGTGCTGCGCTGTTGAGAGTCTGCAGTGTCTCCGCATCGTCTGCTTCGATGCAACTTATCGTGAGAAGCTCTAGAGCACGTCTGTCGGAGAGAAGGTCGAGAGCAGCAACTGCGCCTCCGAGACCGAAGGACGTCGAGTCCTTCGTCAAAGGATGAAACGATTTGGACACAAGCGAAGAGAACTTCCAAAACGAGCGGGCATTGAAAAAACCAGAACCACACAGAATGCGCTGTATTTCCGGTCTGTTCAAATCTGCCATCGAGAGGCCGGCGTTCGGTGCCGAGACACCAGACATCTCGGCACTGTCCCGGAGTGGAAAAAGAAGAAGGGCCGGGCAAATTTACGAGACGTGAGACAGATCAAATTTACAAGGGCAAAAACGCAAACGCAGAGACGTCAAAGAAACTTGCCTTCTAGCTGGACCAAGGTTCCATGAAATGAGCAGGGAGGTATGCGAGTCTGACATGGTGTCTGCAGTCTAAGACTGCAGAACACTTGAGATCTTCGAAGAGAGATTTTGATCCCTTGAATTCAAGTTTTTTTTTCGACTCAGCGCAGTGATAGCGCAGTGATCATGAACACAAACTGGCGTTTCGGCGCGGCGCGTTGACGTTTCCGCGTTAACATGCATTTCTCTCCGGCCGCGGCGCCGCGCGGCCGCCCCCGTGTTTCCGCGCCACCATGCAGCCAAGCCCGCGCCGTTAAAACGTTTCCACGCCCCCAAAAAAAACTGAACGCTGTTGAAAAAAAATCTTTGTCCGTTAACGGTTGAGTGCTGAACTGAGTTCACCTTTTCAACCAGACAGAGGCTTCCTTGCCTGTCACTTGACCTATGTTTCCTTCTCTGCCAGGTGTCAAACGTCTTCCAGTGCGTTGTGTTGTTTTCTGCAGACTGAGTCTAGCTGTGTTGCTTTCCCTCTTCCTATCAACAGTCCCCGTTGTCGATCCCTGTTTCAGCAATATATCATTCTGCAAAAGGGGTAGAAAGACCTCCAAAATTGAGGGAGGTAAATTTATGTGTGGGGATTGCAAAGAGACTGTCAGATATGCCAACAAGGAGCTCTTCGAGGATCAACTTCAGCACATCGCTCCATCTCTTCGCTGTTGCTCGTTGGTTAGCAGACACTCCCGATGTGGTGCTCACGATGAGGGAAACGATCCCGAGAAGGACGTCAAGCTTGGTCGTCTATACAAAGTGAGTCTTTTTCTTGTGTGTTGACCAGCCACTGGTCGTTTTTCCAACCAGACAGGCCCGTTAACCTGGAGTTGCGCTCGGTATCTTACTATTCTCGCAACAACCCGTCTCTTCAACGAATCTTCACTTCTTTTTTCTTGACTGTGTTGTTTGTGTATACATATATATACATGACACCATTATTCTGGTGGGGGAAGAAGAATTCGAGAAGGAGAATGTTTTGGGTTCTTCCTCCGCTTCCTCCTCCGCTCCACCTCGGGTGGCACCGCTCCGAGAGAGAACCAACGGTTAATTGGCAGCCCCTGGAAGATGACAACGACGTCCCTTCTTCCTCTTTTCTGATGCACTCCTTCAAGTTGGCGTGCGCCTTCCCACTCCCCGTCCCCCTCCCGAGCCCAAAGGGGTGTGGGCAAATCTCCCCTCCAAGACGTCCCGAAAGCTTCCTTCGCAAAGCCGCTCTCTGTCCTCTCTGGGGGGGTTAGCGGGTGCTCTCCCTTCTCCCCCTGTTCCTGCGGGTGTACGGTCTGCGTCTCTCCGGGGTGTTCCCTCAACAGCAGCAGCAGCAGCAGGAGGAAGACATGCGGGAGGTGAGATGTTTGGTGGGCTGGGGGTCGTGCTGCGTTCTCCCACCGGTGGGGCGAGAAGAATCCGGGCGGTGTCTCCACTTCCGCCCTCAATTCTCCGGGGAGGACATTCCAATGCCTTTGTGGACGTTTATGCAGAAGAAGATGTTCCAACGACAGACTGACCGACTTGGACACACACACTGTAACAGTCACGCACTGTACGTGTTTCTCTTTCTGTGTGTTTCCTGTGGCACAACCATTCTGCAGTCAAAGCGGAGCTGCGAAGGGGAAATGAGGTCGAGGTAGGGATGAAGGTGAAGGCAAAAAAAAGGGCAGATGATGAGACAGAGGAGGGAGCTAGGGAAGGAGGGGGGGAAAGAAATGGTGAGGGGGTAGGGAGAGTGCTGTTCGGGTCACTGTCTCTGAGTTCGACCCTCACCAGAGAGGAGGTCATAGCACAAGTCTGCGCTGCTGCCACCTCAAACGGCATTCTCCCTCCCAACGTGCTCGAATTGGTCGACAACGTTGCCTGCCCTCCCGGTCATGTTGGTGTCCAGAAGAGAAATACGGTGACGGGAGAGACATCGTTTTTCTACATACCGCTTCAACCCTCCCAGAAGGTACTCCCCCCGAAGGCTTCAGTCCCCCCTCAAAGTCTCAGTAAAAAGCCAATCGGAAATAGCCAAATGAAGGTGACGGCCACAGAAGTGTCGACTGGCAGAGCCCGAGAGTTCCCTTCTTTGTGTCAGTGTGAAGCTCTGAAGATAAACCCAAGAACAGTCAGCCGCGCATTAAATTTTGCCGTGGGCCTCCACAGCCAAACGAACGAAACAGGAGGTTTTGCATTCACCACAACACTCTCAGAAGATTCTCAGGAAGGCGCGGGAGGGGTAAGCGAGCCTGCTGAGCAAATTCTGGAAGGTGTCAAATGCACCTCCGAGGCGTGGGTTGCGTCCTGGTTAGGAGACGGAGGGCAGACATGGAAGAAGTCTTTCAACATCAGAAATTACGGAGAGGAGCAGGTAAGGTTCAAGGCCCTGCAGTGTCGTGTTGCAAAAGTCCCCACAGACAGTGCAGCAGTGAGAGCACTAAGGCAGGCTCGTAAGCAGGTCAAACACCATGACGTTCTCGATACCCTGGATCATACCCAGAGAGTGCTGTTCGGGTCACCGTCTCTGAGTTCGACCCTCATTAGAGAGGAGATCCTAGCACAAGTCAGCGCTGCAGCGTCTCGGTGCCCAGCATCACCTACGAGGACCTCGTGGAGGGCGGGCCCCTCAATCTCGAGAGGCTGGCCGGACTGAACGTTACGCTGAAGGAGTTCCACTAGGACTTCCAGCCCCCCAACGCCTCCAACCACATGATGGACGTCATCCTGCACACGCTGGGGCATTGTCTCTCCCGACATGTCGAATTAGTCGACTACGTTGCCTGCTTTCCCGATCACGTGGCGCTCTGTAAGCGTAACATAGTGACGGGAGAGTTGTCCCACTTCTCCATGTGACTGGAAGCCCCTCCCAAGGAGGAGGTGGGACAAGCGAGTGCCGCCTCCAGCTCTGGACTGCTTTGATCGGTATCTGCAGCAACGAACCACAACAGTGGAAGCAGGGGTGAAGGAGAAGGGAGCAAGTTTGGGTGAGGGCACTGAGGGTGGGACGCGTGCATATACTGCATTGATCCAAGCGTGGTTTCCTGCCCAAATTCATGCCAAGCGTTCGACATGTGGCGTCCAAGAAAAGCACATACACGGGCTAAAACTTCAAAAATGTCAAAATTTAATTTTCTTACTGAATGAGTATACTAAATTTACCTGGTATTTTATGTTATTACTCGGATTTAACTACTAGTAGGAGGAACTAAATTTATTTAGATTGCTATATATATAATTATTATCATACTTTCATATGACTATCATTATATGACATCGTCATTGATTGATTGATTAATTGTCAATTATTGATATGTTCCGACGTAGGGCCTTCCCGCTATGTCATTCTAGTCGTCATTAGTCTCTGATAGAGCTAGTGGTATAGGCGTTCAGTGTTTGGCAACATGTAGGGCAGTTTGTTCACTGATGTCAGTCCTGGTATCAGTCTGATAGACTCTGAGTTGTGATAAATAATTGATGAGTAATAAGTCATTTTTTAAAGTATGTAACTTGAATAATTCTTAAAATGATAGGTACTAACCTGCCTGGCCCTGCCAAAGGTAAGTTAAGTAACTAAAATGATAGTAAAGTGAAATATGATTCAGACATCATTTTTAATAGTTTTTTTAAAAATGTTATATGCTCATTTTTTAAATGTTCCTTTAAAGTCACATCTTTGTTATACGTTTCAACTGCGTTTTCTTTGAGACAACAATATCGGATCTTGCAAATGTCCTGGCGCTCCACAACTCATGCCTTTCACGAACGCTTCCCCTGTCCACGTCCCTGCTGGAATTCCAAAGTGAAGTGTCCTCAAGCTGCTTTGCGTAGCAGGCCTCTCCTTCAGCGCCTCTGAAAACCAACAGAGACCTTGCTTTCCAATTTCGTTCCACATGAAATGAATTTCCTCAAGAGACGGTACCCCATTTGAGTACACAGCCTCCGCAAGCCCAAGCATACCCTCGTCCCCAAATCCACAGTCGATCAGAACAAGATGACGCAACTTAGGAAGCCTCCCCTTTGCCATTGTGGAGCCAAGAAAGTCGCCCCCCTCTCCTGCGCGTGTGTGGGAGAGAACCAACACTTCCAATGAGAGGAGCCCTCTCCTGTCCGCTGCCGCCATTAATGCCTTCATTCCTTCTCTCCCAAATGCATTCCTTTCTAAGTTCAAAGTCTGCAGACACGCAAGGTGCCCTTTCCCGATGCCCTCTGCCAACACCGTCATGCCTCCATCACTCAACCCACAGGAAGAAAGAGAAAGGCCAAGAAGACGGGGAAAGTAAAGGAACGAAAAGGCACTGCAAATTTGAGTCACTGCTCTCGTGCTCTCAACTGCTTCGACACTCACAGGAGAGCAAACGGCAAACAATTTCAGACTGCTCAGACAACAGAGCTTTCCGGCAAGAAGCGCTTCTGCAAGGAGAGACACTCTCCTGCTGCTACCCTCCTTGTCATCGAGGGAGACATCCAACTCGAGGCTCATCAGAGGAAGAGGTCCAACAATTTTGGACACAGCCTCCAAGAGACACAAACCAACCTGTCCCTTTACGCCAAGAGAGGACAAAAATGGGAACTCGCCCTGGCAGATTTTTTCTGCATGAGAGCTGCTCAAACCGAACAGACTGATGGAGAGTTCTTCGAAGGGCGGGCGTTCTGGAGGTTCGAGAGAAAGGAAGTCAAAGAATGCAGATGTCTCCTCTTGAGACAAACGCGCGTCTCTCAGACAGAGAGACTTTAGAGAGGGTAGGTGCGATCTGCTTAGAAGCTTTGGAAGTGTTTCTTCTTCTAACCACGTGCTCTCCCAGTCTCCTTCAAAGCAAAGACTCTGAAGAGACCTCAAGTGCCCCCCCCGAACCACAGAGACGAACTGCCCGGCTAGATTCAACCCTTTCAGAGAATGGCGGATTGATAGAGAGGTGAGAGAGGGGAGAGAGTCAGCAGAGAGCAGTCGACACAACGCAACCCCCCCTCTTTCAGTAAGGTGAACGTCAGAGATCTCCAGAGACTGAAGAAGAGTCAGTTTGACGGTCTCCAAAGTCTTGAAGAACTTCCCCCACTGATCTGCTTCTCCTCCAGTTTGCAATTCTGGTCCCCCTCCCACATTAACATTCTCTAACACCAGAGACCTGAGAGAGGAGCCCCTGCCAGACTCGAAGAGTTCGTTGAAAGACCTGATTCCGCCTCCATGCAAACTCATGTCTGCAAATATACACACACAGACACATTCACACACACACATAGACACACACGCGCGCGCGCGCGCCAGACATTCCCTCCCTTTCCTTCTCTCTCTCTCACCCACACACACACACACACACACACCCACCCACCCACACACACACACACACACACACACACATCGGCCAGAAGCACGCACTTACAGTGGCGAAACGACACACAGAGACAGGCAGAAAGGATGAGAAAAAGATGAGGTCGAGCTGTCTGTCTGTACTCGAGTTTACCCGAGGGTTTGTAGAACCTTTCCGTCTGACCTTTCAGTTTGAAGGAAGTGATCAGAGGAGGCAAAGCAGAGGAGAGAAGTCGACAGGACTGGATGGGTGGAAGGCCTGCAACATGTAGTGAAGAAAGAAAGGAAGGGAAAATGGTCACTCACTTAATTTCTCGCCCAGCCAGCCAGCCACCAACTCACCACCCCCACCCACTCTTCCACTCACTATCTCACTTCTCTTCTCCGATCCATTTGCATTCTTCTCTCGCATTCAAGAAGGCGCCAGACTTCTGACTGAAATCAGGCCGAGAGATCAAGACATTCGTTCTGCTTCCATGCAGTGATATCGATCCTTGAGAAGCCATGATGCTGACTCACATTGGAATGTCAGCCTGCTAACTTGTTGGACCTGACGCTGCCCCCCCCCTCCTCTTCCAGAAGTCTGACGTGAGGCCACAAACCGAGATGCCAAAACGCGAAGAAGCAAAGGGAACGTCCGACCTCCCATCGCAGAGGATCCTGTATTCAACTCGACGTCCGGGAAGGAATTTGACAGACACACACACGTGCAGGGAGGGAGGGAGGGTCTTTGCTTCAGAAAACCTTTGACGTGAAAAAAAAACTCCATGGAAAAGCGCAAAGGAGAATGGGCACAACAACAGGACGGAGGGATAAAGGCAAAGTAAGAATCTGCATGATGTCGCTGGACCGATGGAGACTTCACTGTGGGTCCTTGCAATGGAGAGACGACCTGTAGCTTCATGCATGTGTAAATCCAGAGTCCAACTTGATCAGCCGCATGTCTGGAGAGTGCATGTATCAACGAAGGGAACATCGGCACTCGTACAGGAAGGAAGACGCATGCCCCCACGGGGGGCATCTTCACACAACGCAAACACACACCGCATCCCAAGATGCACATAGAAAGAGAGACACACATGCAAACATGCACTTATGCACACACACACACACACACACACACACACACACACACACCTCGCCTCTACCTACACACGACCACTTGGCCACAGATATACGGCTCCTCCCCAGAGCGCCGGAAGGCCCCGATTCACACATGCGTGCACCCACGCACCTACCCAAAGTCATCTCTTCCAGCGTGTCAGGAAGAGCGTGGAACAGCAGCCGGATGCGCCCTGGACATTCTGCAGTGATAACACCAAACGAATTTAGGGCAATCAGCGGAAATTAAAGGTGGGAGGAAGAGGAAGAGGCGCATGCATAATCCAGACAAGAAGGAGAAGATACGAAGAAGAGGCAAAAGGATCGAGAGAAAAGGAATTGGCCTGCCTAGACCCAAGCGAAGGTTCAGCATAACCAGATTTTCAGGGGTACCGAAAGAGGAAGTATCTACTCTATTGACCAATGTGACTTTTCTGCCAGAGTGACATGAGTGACACCAATCCCGATGGCATCGCGGAGACATTCGACTCGAGTATGCGGCAGAGGCACTCATTAGTCTAGCGATCTGCTGCACCCACTAGTACAACCATCCGCCGCTATTCGACGGCATGAGATCGGTGACGCACGCACGTCAGCAAGGCAGGGAGCTCAGATATCAAAAGTTGGCGTACAGGAGGAAGCAAAGGTGGAAAGGAGAGAGATATTCTTTGACCGTCTCTGTGTGTCCACTCCCTTTCCTTCCTTCCCCTTTCCCCCTAGCTCCTCACTTGAAAGGTCCAACGCCCTCAGAGGACGATCAGAGCATCCCTCCAGCTTTCTCTGCACAAACGTCGGTCAGACTACAGGCTCACATGCAGACAACCAACGACACGATGCTGTACATTGTACCGTGGAGCCCGCCGATTGAAGGGGAATTAAGAACAAAGCAATCAGCAGACCAAAAGGACCTCAGTCGTGTCCTTCCCTCTCTTGACACCTCTCCTGTGCTTCCAGCTACTCTCAAGCTCTGCTCTGCTCTGCTCTGCTCCTTTTGAGTTGAACTTAAACACAAACAAAATCCCGTTTCTTCCGTGACCATGAACCAGAAGAACGTGCGTCCTCCTCGCTGTCGCAATTCCTCCTTTTTGCTTCGGAAAGTAGGTAGGGGGACACAATATTTTCACAACCAGAAAACCTGAAAAGAGGTCTCAAAACCCCGTCTACATACACCCCACTGAACCCACTTTTTTGAGGAAGAGAAGGACCAGCCAAGCCGCTCCGAGTGAGTCCCGACTTTGCAGAAGGTCCGGGATGATCTGCAGAATAGGTTGGCGAAACGTGGGGGGATACTTAACCACAGGAAAGAACAACCACAAACATACAAAGCTCGAAAAGGGGACAGAAGCGGCCACCCGCCGACATGAGCAGCCTCACAGGCAGACCGACAGAGAGGCAGATGTGCAAGAGGACGTGCGCGAAAAGACGGAGAGTTCAGGTGAAGGGCAGGAGACGATTGATATCTGAGGGGAAAAGAAGAGCGGCAGAAGGACTACCTGGCATTCCAGGGTGACGGAAAGAAAAGGACATGCACACGAGTCAGACTCCCCCCAGTGCATGTGCTGACATCTGCGTTAGCTCTGGTGTGGTTCAACAGGATGGTCAGAGCGAACTCTCCAGAGAGCTTCGCATTGGTGGAGGTTGTTCCTGCAACAACATTCGGACATGTAGTGGCTGTAGAATGCTGGAAGGAAAGGCGTCCGATAAGGGAAAGGAAGCTGTTGGAGAATGACTTACCGTCCTCGTCTGTCCTTCCGTGCATCTCACACGAAAAGGGGAAGATAGAAGTTGAAACTCGTCAATACAAAAGAATCGTAAAGCTTTTTTTGAGCTGACACCTTCTGTACACGCAAATGTGCCGCCGTTCAGAAGTCTCAGCAATATGGAAGGGCGGAAACTTCTGTCTGCTCGCGCATACCCTGCATGCTGCATCGAGCAGGCACGCAAAAAGGTGCACGCATGGCACTGTGTCCAGAAACGTTTGAGCCTCAAGTACCTCCACCAATTCAGCATCTCCCGACAGGTGCACCTCAAGACTCTCTTCTCTTCCACAGCCACTTGCACCACTGTCTAAAGCGCGACAGTTGGCTGTGTGTATGGTTTGACTAGGTTTGACTGACCTTTGTGTACACGAAGTGACGGGAAGCATGCACGGGGAAAGCTGGGAAAGTGTGCATGCATGCAGGGGGCCATGCAAGGGTAAATTCACGACGGGCATTCACAGTGTTTCTCTTGTGAGACTCAGTTAGATTTTGCAGCAAAACCTAGAGCGAAATTCACGTTGACTTATCAATTTTGTCCTACAACTTAAGATAGATAAAATGAAAGAACGGAAATTTTTATATGTATGAATGTTTGATGGTCTTTCAATGTCTTTCACCTAAACTTTTCTCAGATAAAAAAAAACACACACAACAATTTTAAGTAAGTGAGATTGTTAATCCCTTACTATCAGCACTTAACCGCGCTCTCCTGTTTTAAACAGTGTCTTTAGTCTAAGTTTCTTTTATAGTTTCAAACGTGAAATAAGTAATTCTCTCTATATTTTTCACTCAGAAATTCACTGGCACTTATACTTAGAGTTATACAACAAAAAACATATGTTGAGATAATCAGATATCATAATCCTGTTACTGGTTAAATTTATATAAATGTGTAGAGAAAAATTTTGTAACAAATCCTGTGTTTGTTCAGTTCTTTCCATTAAAACTTAATTTTACCAAAAATTTTAATATTTTTTTCCGGAATTTCATAAACTTTAGAGCGTGAATATCTAACAATACGTCATGATGAATCTTAAAAAAAAAAAAACATAAAGAATCTAAAACATTCTAAGAGTAGAAACCAATCCAGATCATGCAGTCAATCCTTGGAGTACTCCTAGTACTTATGAATACTCAAGAGTAGAAAGGCACTGGCATACAATTTAAAGAATATAAAAGACCTGGAAGTTAGGAGTAAGACTGGAACATTAATCTAGACATTAATGCTATGCTATGCTATTTTTGAAATGATTTTTTACACATTTATTTATATAGCTAGCTATTTTGATTTTTGTTCTGGCTGCACCCCATCAGAGTCCTAGGCCTCATCGTAACATATCAGGGCCTGCTATGCCCGTCAAACGGACCCAAGTCGGTCGGCTTGTGTGCTTTCCATACTGCTTGCACAAAAGCGCCCGAAAGAGTAAGCACATTCCGATCATTGAGCGATTTACCAATTTAAGGCAAGCATGCACAAGCATGCATGCATGCAGACGAAGATGCAATACGCATTTTGTGCAGTGCATACACTCAACCAAGCAGACACGCATGCAAAAAAAGCAACAAGCAGACGAAGCGCCCGACAGGCAGCAGCGTGTTGTTCTGACAGGCAGAGCATGCATGGATCGATTTATTCAAGCAGGAGGCACTGCATGTATGTGTTGACCGTTGTTTCCTCTCATCGGACACCCGTCCCTGCACCCTCCCTGATGCTTTCCTTCAGTTCGTGTGCATGACCGTCAGCTCGTTCGTGTGTGGCCAAGAAGACGTCGGCGAAAACGCACGTCTTTCTTTTGGCTGGAATTAAGGTCCTCTTCTCTTCTCTTGGATGATCTGATCGGAGGCGCCGATTGACTCGACGGATAAATAAATATAAACACGCAGTGCAGTGCAGTGCAGAGGAGCGCGACCGCCCTCCCTCCCTCCCTCTCAGCAAACGAGCAAAAAATCCCTTTCAGAAAGAAAAAATGCTCCAGAGTGCCTGTCCACCGAACGATCAGTACAGGGAAGAAAGGAAGGAAAAAATCTCCCCTGCCCTGCCTGCGCCCCTGACCCATTCCTGCTTCTTGACTTTTTTCCGTTCCTGTTTGCATCTCCGCCCCCCCTTTGGGGCTCCCTCTCTCTCTTTCGTTCCTTTCTCCTCCCTTTGCCTCTAGTTCCCCTTTCCCTTCTCTTTTTTGCAATAGTGTCTGATCGGACTTAATATCTGTGTGGGCAAGAAAGGTCTCTGCATGCATGCCCTCCCTTCCTCTGATTCCCCTTCTCCCTCCCCTCCCCCCTTCTTTTCGTGCCTGCCTGCCTGCCTGCTGTCACGCATCGTCATTGTGGAGTAAAGAATGATGCTTGGTTGATTGCACACATACGTGTACACACATACACACAAACAGACAAGACAGAGCACGGGAAATTACCACGAAGAAAGAAGACCAAGCAGTTCCAAGAAAGAAGTAGCGTGCAGTGATCCATCCATCCAATCAGCAATTAAGCAACTAAGTGAGTTAGTCAGAAGGACACGACGGAGCATGCACGAATGAACGAACGCACGATCGAGCACTTACTTACTTGGTCTATACAGAAGCAACCCGTGGGAGGTGAGCGTTTTCCGTTTATTTACCGGCCTGTCTAGCATCGGCCTGTCTTTTTCTCGTTCTTTTTTGCACGGCTGCTTGTGAACAAACTCACCACCTGAGTTTCAGACCCCTCCGTCTACTTCGTTTGTTGCAACGCCTTTTGGCCGAAATGACAGAGCGGGCTTGGCAACTCCCTTTTGGCTTCGACAAGAACGTCAAGGGATGCGAGAACAATTTCTTTTCCTCTTCTTTCCTTCTTTACGTCTTTTTGCCTCGTTCCTCTTCACGTTTCCTTTCCTTCTTTACGTCTTTTTGCCTCGTTCCTCTTCACGTTTAATTTCCAAAGGGGCAGAAAGACAATCGAGTCGACTGCTGTCTCTTTCCTCAATGCGGTGGTGCTCTCCTCTCTCTCCTATTTGACTCGATAAAACAGCCTGACGCGACAATACTGTGCGATAACTTTAAAGTTTGAATCACTGGATCGCCTCTCGGTGGTCCTCTTCTTCTGGTTCTTTCAGGGTGTCGGACAAGTGGAGAGAGAAAGAGACGGATGCAAGGGACACCCATACAGACTCACTCTACCTCTCCTTCCGGTCTTTTCCTCCTCTTCTTCTTCTTCTTCTTCTCTTTAACACTTCTTCCTGAATATTTCCTTGACATGTGAGATTGCGTGCGTCAGAGAGACTCTTTTCCAGTCTCCACTCTTCCTTCATTCCTTCCCCATCTCTTTCCCCACTTCCCACCACCTTCACCTCAAATCACCCTTCTTTCTTCTCTTCCGTCAATCACAAACCCTTTGTGGACTCTCTTTCTGGAATTCATATCTTCTGTCTCCCTTCTTTTCGTTTCCTGGACATGCCTCTTTCTTTCTTGCGATGCATTTAGTGGTTGCCAAACTGACTGACTGACAAGACAGAAAAGAAATCTTCCGTTCAACAGCTACTACGAAATAGAAAGCGGACCTCCTTTCTTGGCTGCCAGCAAAAGAAGCAGAGGGAAAGACAAGAAAAAAATGCAGTAACGGGACTGTATGCCTAGACTTTTTTGTCTCAACTTGCCTGTCCGTTTGTTTGTTCGTTCCTCCGTGTCCCTCTTGCGCCTTTAATTCCCTCTGCTCGCCCTTTCCACCCCCTCCCAACCCAACCCTCTGTAATTCTCCTTCTATTTCTCTTTCCCTATAGATCCTTCTCCATTCCTCCCCCCCTTGTCATGTTTTTCTGCCTCACGGGGGCCATTTCACCTCACCTCAGCACAGCAACACGACAAAACAAACCCTTTCCTGCAAGCTCCTGACGGACTCGTTCGGCTGCAGCAACAGAGAGAGAGAGTTGGGAAGAAGAGAAAAGGAAAGGAGGGAAGAGGCGCGCCCAAAAGAATCGGGGGAGGGCGCTAGCCACTCCGTATGAGAGGGAGAGACTCCACTACCTATTCCGTACAGCATCCGATCACCTCCTCCCCCCTGTCTTCTTTTCGCTCGCCAAGAAAGAAAAAAAGAAAGGGAAGAATTAACCAACACTCACTCGGACACACCATCAACTCCCCGACGTGTCTGCCCTGCTTGCGTCAATCCTTCCTCTCTTTTCTTTTCTCTCTTGCATGCGCGCTTCTTCCCTTCTTTCTCTTTCCATGTCCCACCCTTCTAGGACATCAGAATCTCTCTTGCATGCGCGCTTCTTCCCTTCTTTCTCTTTCCATGTCCCACCCTTCTAGGACATCAGAAGAAAAGTCCCATGCATGCAAGAGAGATGCGCCAGGGCCACTCTTCTCTGTTTTCGCCTGAAGCCAACGAGGGACTTTCTGTTGGATGAAAGGAAAAAATAAAAGAAAGGTTGCCAGCTGACGAGAAGAAGGAATGCCGGGAACGAAAGCGAACACATGCAGGTTGGTTGCGGGGGAAGGAAAGAAGGAAGAAAGGAAGAAAGGAAGGAAAGTGAGGGAGAAAGAAAGAGGAGGACACCGGAGGGCAAAATGACAACCGTCGATTCATCCATTTCCGTCGTTCCTGCTTCCTTCTCCGCCTCTCTGGTTCCCTTTTGTGTGCGAGCCTGTCCGTCAGTCAGCCAGCCAGTCAGTAAGTCAGGCGTTTCTCACGAAAAAAAAACTCATTTGACCTCAACGTCATCCACGGATTGTACCAACGTCTTCCCCGTCCTTTCCCTTTTCTTCCTTGATTTTCCGTTCAGAGGTCCAACACCTTTCCTCTCAAATCCATTCCCTGAATGAGTGGGTGAGTGAATGGAGAATCAAGAGAAAAGATCATTGTGCATCATCTTTGTGACGTAGCCAAGGGAAATAGAGGAAAAGAATAAGAAGTTCGAGCAGTTGAATCCATCAGCCTAGCTCCCGCGAAACCACGACCACCGATCAACAAGTCAATCAGTCAATCGATCAACAGTCCAGGCAGGCAGTCAACCCACCGATTGACTGGTGTTGCTTTCCTTCCTTTCCCTTCTGACGATACTTCTTCTTTCGACTGTGTTCACCATTCCCCACCTCTTCCCTCTCTTTCGCTTTGCCTCTCCCTCTCCGTCTTTTTTTTTGATCCTGAAAGAAACCCAGAAAGAACGAGGAATGCAGGAAGGAACAGAGAGATATGGTTGATCAGCACGCGCAACACCTCACACACGTCTTTTTCTCTTTTTGTCTTCCTGCTCCACCCTCCCTCCACAGCCGCTCAGGCAGGCCCCCTTGAAAACACAAAGATAGACATTTGCTTTTCTGGGCACAAGAAGCAAACCGTTCCAGCACAGTACTGCGAGCGCAGCACAATCAGCAATTCATGGAGAGAATAAGACAGGCAGGCAGGCAGGCATAAAAGAGAGGATGTCTGTGGAGGGGGGGAGTGTGACGCAAAGGAGAGGGAGAAAAGGGGAAAGCAAAAGTGGGACAGTGGCGTGGCAAACACGTGAATGGCATGAAATCACTGTCTTTCTTTCTCTGGCATGGCAACACAGACAACAGACAGACAGAGGATAAGGTGGGAGGGGGAGAGAGAAGACGCACTTCAAGCAGACTACAAAAGACAAGAAAGAGACTTGCTCTACCCACCCATACATCATACGAAGAAAGACGGCTTACAGAGACAACATGGTGTGACTGACTCCTTTCTCTACAAAAACAAACGAAATCCTTCCTCCCTCTGAACTTCTATGGTTGCTTCCGGCGGTGACCTGCTGAGCTAGCAGATCGGCAGATAAATAGGAAGGACGGAAGGACGCGAGAGATAGATGGAGAGGATGGACAGAAAGAGGGAGTGGGAATCAAGAAGAATGAATGAATGAATGAATGAATGAATGGACGAAAGGGGACAGATGTAAACTCTCAAGACAAACAACAAATGAACGAGAAGACTGTGAGAACAAAACAACAAACGAATAAGACTGACACGGGACTATCTGGTCGGCAAACGGCAACGAACACCTACCTCTTTCCATTCCTCCCTTTTTCCCCCCTTTCCACAAACACACACACACACACACAATAAGGGGGGGCAACACACACAGGGGAAGCGGACAAAAGAATGAATGAATGAATGAAGGAGCAATTGAAGATTCTGACTGGATGGATGGATTTGTGACGTGCAGACAAAGGAACAAAGGAGAGGCGCGGAGTGAACCGGAACGAACGAAGAAGCTATCTCCCCCCCATCTTGTTCCTTCCTTCCTCCCTGTCACTCTCCCTCCCTTCCTTCCTGTCTTCCCTCCTTTTGTCGCGAGCGGACGTGAGAGTGAAGAGGGACAAAAAGAGAGAAATAAATAGTAAAAAAAGACAGATCAGGCGAGCAGAGTGGAAGATGGCGGAGAAAGGAGAAGGACAAGTTAGAGGACTATCAGTCTTTTTCAGGTTTACTTACTGTGAGGAAGGAGGAAGCAAGAAGAAGCCGTGGGGGCGACAACGTCAGATCGACCAGCAGCCTGACCGATCTTTTCAACAGAGAGAGAGAGAGAAGACATCATCTTCGTTGCACGAAAGAAAGGAAGGGAGGAATGAAGGAGACAGGAAGGAAATTGATCCATCGATCGGACCTCTCAGCCATGGAATCGGTCAGTCGAGGAATGGGAAGAGGAGAAAAGGGAGTGAGTGAGAAGATGATACAGACAGACAAACGGCGTGTTTTTGAGTTTGCATTGATGTGGTTGAACACACAGACGAGAAAAAGAACACAAAGGATTGGGGTTTTCTTCAGGTTTGGTGACACAGAGGCGGACAGGCACGAAAAAAAAAAGAAAATACGAACAAACGGTTTGACTTGGAAGTAGCAGACAAACAAACGAAAAGGCACGGCAGTCGGCCCCACCCGTCTATCCACACCTTACTCAAAGCAAAGAAAGGACACCCACTCATTTCCTCTTCCTACCAACAGAGTCAGACAACAAGTTTCTCTCTGCACCTTCAACACCTCAATGCATGCTTCTAGCTCTTCTTCCCCCCTAGAGAGAGGGAGAGGGGGAAGATGAAGTGGCTTTCATCCCCGACCGGCTCACTTTTGTAAGACTGGAAGGGCAAAAAAAGGATTCACAGACAGACAAACAGAGGGAGGGGAGGCTACACATCGACTGACAAAAGTTGTTGTTACGCAGTGACGGAAGGAAGGAAGAGGACACCGATCGACCGAGCAGCCCAACATATGAGGAGACGAAACCTCCTCTGTGAGACTTTCGGCCATTCAGACAAACACACATTTGAATGGACAGACGGGCAGATACAAACGAATTGAAATTCGAAAACCGCCTTCCTTGAATGCCTTCCCGAATCTCTTTCTCTGGCTCATGCAGACACCCACGGAGGAAGTGTGGGCATTGAGGGAAAGAAAGAAAGAAAGAGGCAATCATTCATTCTCTCCCTCCCCCACCCCCGCGAGTCTGCTTCGCCCCTTTTACGACGGTTTTCTTTTCTCTGCTTTTGGTTTTCCCTTCCCCTAGCTGCAGGGAGGACGGAGGAGCAGAGTTGCCCCTTTTAAACCCAAGGATGCATGGAACAAAGAAGAGGAGACAGGCAAGCAGGCAAAGAGGCTGACGCACGCACCACCTGACGAATGAACAAAAGGAAAAAAAAAAACGATGGAGGTTCAAAAGGAGGGGGGCGGAGATTGGAGAAAAGAGCTGAACTCTTTTATTCATACAATGAGTCCTTTGTCTGTCTCTCCTTCGTTCCTCCCCCCTCCACTCCCCCGCACTCACTCGCTCCCTCGAGTTCTCTCTCTTCCCTGTTCTCCTTCTTTACTTGCAAGACGGAGAAGGAGAAGAAGAAAGACTGACGTCGCCATGGTAACAAACCAAAGCCACAAATGAGAGTGAGGAAGTTAGTGACAAGTGACAGACAAACAGTCCGACCATTCCAATCCATTCTCTTCGACACAACGTACATACAAGAACAAACTGAAACGAACATGACGAGATGCATCACAAAATCCCCAAACGACCCTCCCGACCCGTCCCGTTCCCCGGCATCTCATTTATTTTGTTTCTGATTTCACGCACACGCACACCCACCCACACGCCCTAGCTGTTTTTGATTTCCAGAAGAACTCCAGTAGCTCGGTAAGGGAGGACAGCCAGCCACTCTGTCTGTCTCTTTTTTTTTTTCCACTCCCCAACTTCGCGCTGTTGGTGACATGACAAAAAAGGAAATTAACGCAGCAAGTCACCAAACCAACCAACGGAGAGGCGAGAAGAACCCCACACTCTCGGTTGCCCTTTTCTCCTCTCCTCTCCTCTTCTCTCGCGGATGTCTTCTGCTTGGCGGGGGGGGTGCACTACAGTCACAGGCCGGCAAGAATGCAAAAGAAGAACAGAGCAGACAGAGAGAGAGACAAAGGACAAGGAAAGAGAAGAGCGAAAGAACAGGGGACGAACGACAAAAGTAGAATGGGGGAGAAGAAGCAGAAAGAAAAAGCCATAGATAGATCAGAAGGGAAACCAAAGCTCGGGTCGTGAGGGAGTAAAAGAGTAGAGCGATGCGTGTGCATGGGCGCCTTCCAACCCAAGAGGTGCGGTGCGCCTCCAAACGGAACTTCTCTGACACACACACGCGCGTCCTCGCCTCCCTCCTTCCCTCCCCCCTCCTCCAATAGAGCAACATGAATCCTCATCCCCCTCCCTGTTCCCCCATTGACGCACGCAGGCAGCCAGTCCTTCAGTTGAGTGACTCACGTGTTCGAAAAAACAGTCCCTCACTCAATCTTCGTAGTCGGCCGCTTCTTGCTGGTTCTCCATCTTCTTCAGTTCTGCAAGCAAAACAGACAGACAGAAGGAAAGGGGGGGGAGAGAGAGGGGGGAATGCGCGGTCAAATCTGTCGTGCAAAAACAAAAAACACAAAAGACTTACGCTCAGGCGCAGATCTCAAAATCCACCTGCGTGCGTGCCTGCCTGCCTGCCTCCTTTCGTGTCAGTCAGTGTCAGGTTCTTTCAATTGGCTTTTTGCTTTTCTCATACGGTCAACACGAAAGGGACAACAAGATAGAAGGCGCATGTTGTTTGATGTATAAAACAAAAATACAGAAAGAAGAGAGGCAATGAAGCCGAAGACCCGACTGACCGTCGCGGCTGAGCATAGACAGCTGGAGGTGGTAGCTTGCCTGTCCGCCATGGGGATTGGGTGTGTGTGCGTAGGCAATGGGGGAACCTAAAGTCAGAGGGCTACCCCCCCATTGCTGTTGCTGCTGCATCTGCTGCTGATGGGTCACGGGGGTCTGCTGCTGTTGCGGCGTCGCAAATGGGGCATCGTAGGGCGGCGGCGCCCCCCCAGGCACAGGCGTTCCAGCCAAGTCTCCCGGACCTGGACTGAAGAACGCGGGTCCTGTCGGGATCATGGGAGAGAGGGAGAACTGCAGTGCCTCGGCCGCGCAGTTGCTCGGGTGGGCTCCGTGAGGAAAGGGGGAAGGGGCCCCGGAAAAGGGCTGCATGGTCGACGCCCCCCCATGCATTCCTGCTGCGAATGCCGCGTGCCCGATCCCCCCTCCGTGATGATGCGGCGCCACCGGGCCCGTTCCGGGTCCACCTGCATGGGGCATGGCGGGCAGTGGTGTGCCCCCGGAGGGCACCATTGGGCCTCCTGCGTTGGGGGGGGGGTGCATGGGTCCGCCTGCCCCCATGTTTCTCAGGCCTTGCATCATCGGTGGCTGGGGTGTGGGGGCAAATGCGGGTGGAGCGCCGGGGAGGGGGCTGCACGCGTCGACACCTGCTGCGGGGTGTGCGAGCACCTGGGTGAGAGGTGTGTCTGCCTGCTGGCCGTCTCCAGGCCTCGGCATTCCCCCTCCTGTGCCTCCCATCATATCATGAGGCCCCGACTGCATATCGACTGCCGGCCAGGGGGAGGGCCACTGCCCTCCTCCCCTCTGCATATCCATGGAGTTGTTGAATGCAAAGTGCCCGATGCTAATGGGGGAACCTGCCCCAAAGCCACCCCCGTTGGTAAACGCGCTGCCGGGTCTGACGACTGTGGGGGAGTTGATCACCTGCATGGCGGACATCCAGGGAAGGGGGGACCCGCCAGTAGGGGGGCCGCCGGGGCCCCCTGGTCCTCCTGCTGCGAACATAGAGGCATCCTCTGGACCCCCTGGGGAGGCAAGGGGGTGCTGTCCCCCCATGCCCATCGGGAGAGAGTGCAAGCCAGCAGAGCCGGGGGGGGGGCCGTTGATGTCGTTGGAGACGTTCCGGGGGGGTCCGAGGGTTCTCTGGATAGATGTGGGGGGGGGCAGGACGGTAGGTCTTTGGCCTTGGACGGGAGGGGGGGAGACTTTTGGAATGGTCTGGGGCTCGGGGGAAAAGCCCGGCATACTCGGGGGGAAGTTCATTCCGGGGGGGGGCATCATGTCATCGCCCCCTCCTTCTCTTTGCTGAATGTGAGGGGGGACGGCAATGGGGGAGTATAGGTTCTCGGGAGGTCCTCCCGGGAAGGCATGGGGATGCATAGGAGGAAGGGGGGGAGGGGCAGCTCCTCCGTTCTGCTGCTGCATTTGCTGTCTGTGAAGTGGTGCCTGCTGATGATGAGGCATTTGCTGCTGCTGGTGGGGTTGCATGTTCGAGGCCTGGGGGGCGGGGACGGGTTGAGGGGGCCCCGGCATGACGGCAGGGCCCAGGAAGGGTCCCTGGGCCATCTGCTCGGTTGGAGGGGCTGCCCCCGGAATTGTAGATGTGCTCCGAAGAGCGGGGGGTCGGGCGAGAGACTTCAGCCTGCTCCCACCACCGTTAGGCCTCGGGGGAATACCAGACGACGACCCGGCCTCTCCTGGTGAAGGCACGCCTTCCCCCACTCTCCCGGGTTGCTCAGGTCCTGTGGGGGGAGGAACAGTAGCACCAGCCTGTGCCTGTGCCTGTGCCTGTCCACTGTTGCTGGGTGAGGAGGAGGACAAGTGAGTGGCTGTCTGGACAGGGCGCTTGGCCAGGTGTGCGGAGGATGCAGGTGTGAGGGGTCCTGGTGAGTTGATGGTCGAGGGCGGGTTTCTGGACCCACTCTCTCCATCCACACCCTCAAATGAGCCTCCACTTCGCTGGAGACTCTGGTCAGCTGCAGTGCTGCCCGTTCCACGCTCACGGCCGACATCGACGCCCTGAAGTCCCCCGTGCCCCACGTGCAAACTTCGGTCTTTCCTGCTTCCACTGGAGGGGGGCACCATCTGAACAGAAAGATGACGCAGATCGGGAGTGGATCCGCATGTGGAGGGCATCGTGGAACGAAGCCCGCCTCTCTGCTCTGCATGTATGTCGCCTGCTGAGGGCTCACCCGGCCACTCTCCCTGTCGCCTCCCTCCATCCCTGTCCTTCCTGCTGCCTGAGGGACCGCCTCGGCCCTGACCCTCCCCTCCCAGGGGCGGCCTCTGCTGCAGGAAGCTGTTGCTGCTTTGATCTGATGTAGATTGACGCGCCATGTCATCAGCAGAGAGCGAGTGAGGGACCCTCAACTGTTGCACGTGAGTGCCAGAGGGGGGTGCAATCCCGCCACCGTCACAGGGGGGTCCCATACCCCCATGCATGTTGGGGACGGAGGGGAACACACGCCCACTTCTGCTCAGACCACCCCCCTGAGACCCCGGGGGCACATCGCCCCACGCGTCTACACCGTCACGGGACGGGGGGGGCATGCCAATGGGACCAGAGAAGGACCTGTCACGTCCTGCAGAAGACCCACAGACACCATAGACCGAGTCGGAATGGGTTGAAGCAGCCGGATAAGGGGGGTACTGCATGCCTCCCTTGCCTCTGTTTCCAAACTTCTCCGAGGGCCCCCCGAGGATAGGTGCATCTGCACCTGTTGCGTCTGCAGGAGGGGGAAACTCGTCGTTAAAGGGATGGGGGGGGAAGGGCCTACGCACACCTCCACCTCCTCCCTCGATCGTCTGCTTGCGCAGTTCGGATGGGTTGTTGTTACCGTTATTGTTCATGGCTCTGTGAAGCGCATTCTCGTCAGTACTCATCGCACGTTGGAGACGGGCCCCGGCAGACCCCGGAGGGGGGCGGTGGGGGCCATCGAATGCCATCAGATGTGTGGGTCTCGGGGGCGTCATTTGCATGGAGTTCCCCCCCGAAGGCATCGGGGGCCCCGGCTGGACCCCCGGGGGCCCACGCATGGGCATGCCATTGGGAGGGGGATGGGGTCCAACCGCAGAGGAGGCCGCAGAGACCGCAGCAGAGGAAGGACGAGTCTGAAACTGCGCCCCCGGACCCCTGGCTGTAGTCACAGCAGAAGACGATGCCCCATTCGGACCTCCCCCCATCACCCCCATGAATGCACCCGCTGTCCCGATCTGGTTCTGCGGCTGCTGCTGCTTCCCCTGTCCTCCTGGCTGTGCAGGCTGGGGGGCCTGCCCGTTGGAGGAGGAGGAGGAGGAGGACTTGGAACCAGAACTGCAGGCAGGCAGGGAGGGAGGGGGGGAGGGAGGCAGGCAGGGAGGCAGGAGAGTAAAAAGAAGGGAGGGATCAGGATGAAAACAGAAAGGAATAGAGCCATGCACACGCATGCAGAGATAGAGAGGGGGGACAAAGAGACAATGTCTTTCTGACTGCTTGCTTCATGCAGCTACTCGAGTGCGAATGGAGAAAGACAGGGACCGCTACGAGAGAGACAGAAAGATCGGTTTAAGACCGAATTTTGCACACAGACACGCATGTACGGAGGGCAGAAGAAGAGAGACGGGAGGGGAGTGTGGCCGCCTCATCACCCCACACACACTCCCTGACTCCCTCCTTCACTCCCTCCCTCCCTCCCTCTTCCACCGCTACCTTCCCCACCTGACTGACGGTTTATCTCGCAGCTCCTCGAGGCCGTGAGCATGACGGCATGAGTCCCCCTGGGGGCATCTACCCAAGTTCCAGAAACGACAGATGGCAGTCTGAAGGAAGCAGAGGCACACACAGGTACACACACACACACACACACACACAGAGACACACACGCACGCGCACAGACAGAGAGGTCTGTACAGTCACATGTGCGCACATCTCTCTGCCCCGCCTTAAATTGCCTTCTTCTCTTCTTTCTGCCCTTGGTGAGGCAGCGAGGCAGACATCCTCTCTATGCGCGCCTCTCTCCAAGACGCACGCACGAAAGCACTCACTCACTTTCTGAACCGGACCCTACAGTCACCCATCAGTTGTCGAGCGTTGAGTGATCTATCTGAAGCTGAAGGCACGTCAAGTCCCTTCCTTCCCCTCGTCATCCCTACGTCAAAAGGCAGACGTGACGGCCGTAAGAGAGAGAGAGAGTATCGAATGCCCAAACGCCGGATGACCGCCCTGCCCTCATTTTCCTCGGAAGGAAAGTTACCCCCCCCTCTCCTTTGTGGTTCACATCAGCCTTTCTTCTTGTCAACCGCAATCAGCTGTTAATATGGTCCGTGCAGACGCATCATTCACCCACCCCCTGAGACACCAATCCTCTCTGAATCCCACTCACACACTCACTTTGTAGTAATCATCGGTCGCACGGAGCTCTTCCGGTCCGTGTGCAAAGTTGCACTGATCGGAGGACAGGTCGCACATGCCCTGCAAGGAACAGAAAGAAAAGCGGAGCAACCGAGGCAAGAGAAGTAAGCCAAAACCATGATGATAAGGTTCTCAGACCACGCACGCAAAAAAAAAACGCTTTCTTTCATTGTCGCCATCGGTCATCCCCCCAATCTGTTGCCCCACCCACCCATACCGCGGGCCCACCCAGAATACTTCCATGCTGATTCAACATTCCAAGCTCCTGAGAGTAGAACTGGCTTTCCTTGTCTCGTCATGCAGCTACCCCTTCAACGCGCAAACAGACCTTTTGGAATTCCACACAAAGTCTGGTCTTCTTCAGAGAGACGGGGTTTCGAACCAGCTGGTCTGCTGTGTGGGCGTACGTGCACGCGTCCCCTCTCCAGCAGGTGCCCTTCGCAAGCCAGGGGCACATCTTAATCCTGCAGCAGGAGAAAGAAAAAGGGCGAGCCCACTTTGAGGGGGAAAGAACTGAACGGGTGTCTCCAAAAGAATGTAGGAAGAAGTCAGCTGTGCGGAGAGCCTCTTACTCTTCCTGCTCCGGAGAAAGGAGTCAACAAAAGAGAGCACCACACGACGACACATAATGCGCAGGCATCTTATCGTGCGAGCAAACCAACTTGCATGCATGCCCGCGCAAGTGCATCCCTACCTGAAGAATTGGGACTGGTGCGCCCTGGACTGCTTCTGGTGCGCTTGAGGGTCATGACCCCCCACAGCGAAGCCCCCTGCTCCCTCCGGCTCGGCAGCGAGGCCACCGGGGACGCCAACCATGAGGTCTCTCTCTCTCGGGACGACTCGTACTGCTGCCATCACCTTCCTTGCTTGCTACCTGAGAAGGTAGAGAGATGACACTTACAGATCACCAACTTTCTTCAACAACTTCCCTTCTTCAGCAGATGCCGAAGAAGACCCTTTGACAAAAAGTTTGTCCTGCAAATCTTACGAGAAAGGCACACTGACGTATGGAAGATTTGGCAGAGCCTCTCTGCCAGCAAGCTTCCTGACAAAGGAAACGAACAAACAAAAACACGCACAGACAGAATGAAAAGCGAAGACCTTGCACAATCTCGCTCCGTGAAGGTTTTCGCTGGACAAAAGGTTACCGGCGGACAGACACAGGCCAGATGACGAGTATTTACATGTTCATTTCACTTGGTGACACTGATCGGTCTGAGAGCTCTCTGACCTGAAGCTCCGCGACTTCTGTGACAGTCCTAAAGGAAGGAGACTGCAGATGACTGCAGTGACTTAATTTTTTGTCGTCACCGCGCGAAAAGGGGTCAGGACTCTGAATGGGTCACGTTGAGTGAGATAATTAAACTCATGCAGACTAGGGGGGATTCGAGGCACTTGTAAATGTGCCTGTCTATGTGTGTGTTCGAGTTCCGCGGACGGCACGCGCGAGAAAAATGCCCGCTTAATTCATGCATGCATGCAGTTCGATCCTTTCCAGCTTTTCAGTCACCGCGTGGTCCGCGTCGGCAGCAGATGTCATTTTCTCGTCCGTCAGTTTTCTGGGGCCTCAAATTCAAAATTTGGCGCGCTCCGCACACTTTCTGGGCCTGGTCGAGCTATGCCGAGCTGAGTCTGCTGCATGGTGGGAGACGGACTGGTTTAAAGTGTTGTTTAAATTCATCTTGCTAATACTTGCTAAAGATCAAGAGCTCAAACGTTACTTTGTGTTTACCAGCGAATACGAGACACCGACAGATGACATGATGCTGCCTCGATGTGTAATGCAGAATTTTCCCACAATTTCTGTAAAAGATGTGATCACTCAATGAGTCTGTTCAAGTGCCGTCTCCTCACAGCGTCTCTGCAGAAGCTTGCAAGGCGGGAGATGGGAGTTGACCCTTTCTTGCATCCCCGGATACATGGGGCCTCTTCCTCGCTCTGTGTGCATCGGCGCTCGTTTGCGCTTGTGGTCCCTGCCAGTCGATCTTCTCGAGACGGGACGCCCAAGGGAGCCTTGGCATTCAGGAAAGCAGAAGTAGGTCAGTCAGTCAGACAGTCTGCTTATCGTAGTTGATCAGACTGACTTCCTTCAAGTGCCGAAAAGCCACAACCAGTGTTTTTTCTTATTTTCCACCAGTTGAATGGCCACTCGTGTTCTAGTTGACTCTCGATCCCTCCCACACGCACAGTGTCCTTTCTTGAGCCCCTTCTGAACGATCTTGTGTTCCGTCTACGCAGATTTCCTCTCACGTGTGGGATATCGCTTATTGTCAATACATGTATATATATGTATATATATATATATATGTATGTATATATATATATATATATATATATGTGTGTGTGCGTGTGTGTGTGTGTGTGTGTGTGTGTGTGTGTGTGTACATTACACATCGTCCCTAAGACCACCACTACATCTTTTTATCAGTCACTGTCTCTGTTTCCCCGGAGTGGCTCTCCGTCGACTGTGCACTGACGCCTTTCAGCGACCCACTTTGCCTGTGTGTGTCTCTGTGAGAAAGAAGGCTGACAAGTGCACCTGTGGTCCATTCCCTCAACTTCTCCTGAGAATTTCTTGTTCCCTCAGGGGTTGAAAGGATCATTTGTTGTCTTCGTGAATGAATAAAAACAAGAAAGAAAGGTCTTCGTTCTTTTTGCTTACCTCTTCGTTTTTTTCGCTTACCTTTAAGAAATCCTGCCCCGCCAAGTTGGCCACCCTCGCAACGTGCACGCATCCCTCGTGAGAGTGCATGCAGGACCCCCCCATCCCCGTTGCCATCGTGGGCCGAGCTAACGTGGGCAAGTCGACTCTGTTCAACCGCCTGGTCGCACTGCCGGGAAGCAGAAACAACACGAGGCATAGGAGAGCTATCGTCTCAAACATCGCGGGGACAACAAGGTCGGTCCTCTCTTTTGTTCAGTCAAGCAAAAAAACAGAGACAATGCCTCTGTATTTCGGGGGGGGGGAAGATTATCTTGTTTCCATGCGCTGACTCTCACTCCCTCACTGTGAGTTGGCGCTTTCCCTTCATCTGACTGTGCAGGAATCGCAAGGAGGCCGTGACCCGATTTGGAGGTATGACGTTGAAGATGATCGACACGGGGGGCGTGGAGGGGGAAGAGGCAACCTCAGCGTGCGGTCTGCTGCAGGCAATGCGGAAACAGGTGCGTCCTGAACTCTTTCTTCGTCTGTGGATCTGCTTCTTGCAAATGCTCGTGCTTGTGTACATGTGCCCGAGTGTCTGTGTTTCCGAGGGGAGAAGGACGGCTGTGCAGATTTTTTGAACGAACGGTCGATGCAGTCTGTGTTCGCCAAAGTCCCTTGTCTCTTTGTGTCCTGCTTACTTTCTTCTTCGTGTCCCTTCTTTGTTGCTTGCTGAAGGTTCTCTCTGCCCTGGAGGAGTCGGAGGCCGTCTTGTTCCTCATAGACGCCCGTGCCTCCGTGACGGCTCTGGACGAACTTATCGCACGGATGCTGGTGTCGGGGTCTCTGCATGTGAAGAAACGGAGAACCAATGAAGCGGTTAGTCTCTGACTGTGACGGGCTCGGGCAGGAAGGTGGTCTAGGTGACAGTGGTGCGGCGCTCTGCCACGTGCCTTTGGGAGGGACTTCCGGACTTTGTTTCCGTCGTTTTGCTCCTTTTGATGGCTTGGGAGTCCTCCCCGTCTTGCAGACTGTATGTGTCCCTGCCTCCCGTTTGCGTAGAGGCTCTACGTGTGGGTAGAGAGAGGAGGTGCAGTCATCCGCTTCTGTGTGCGTCTGCAGAGAGACATGGGGCAGAATGCGATTTTGGAAGTTCACTCTCTTGTATCATTAGTCAATCCCTTCTGCTGTCTGTTGCTGACAAGATCGCACTGATTCTTTTCTCTCTTGTTTCTTCCTTCCTTTTTGTTCTTCTCTACTTCTCCTTTCTTTTGCTGTGCACGCAGGGAGACGAGGAATTTGAGGACGTTCCCGTGATTCTTGTTGCCAACAAGGCCGAGGGCGCGTTCATGGGTGACCTGATGAATGAGGTGTACAGGCTGAACCTGGGAGACCCCGTGCTGGTCTCTGCAGAGAGGAACTTCGGGCTCGATGACCTCTACGATCGCCTGGCCATGGAAGTGGGACACCTGCAGGTGGGTTGGGGGGGGCACTGGGGGGTGGGAGACATTGAGAGTGGGTCTCGGTTGCTTCTTTGTGTGGTTTTTGAAGGGGTCTTGGGGGGGGTGAAGAGAGCTTGAGTTGGATTATTCGTGAAAAGATGAGAGACTGGTAGGAAAGAGGCAAGCAGGCAAGGCAGAAAGAAATATGAGAGAGGAACGATCGGATTGGATTCTGCTTGTTTGTCTCTGTTGGTTTCATCTTCATCTATGTCTCTGTCATCTTACCTTTGTGCAGAACGGCCTCTTCCACGATGCTCAAGAGTCAGATGCAGAAGCGTCGGAATCTTCAGACGAAAGCGATATGGAAGAGCTGGGAGACGGAGACGGACACGGTCACATGGCTCTGGAGGCTTCTAGTGGAGGTTTGAGTCATGCGCCAGGCTGGCTCTTGGAGACGGGAAGAGAAGGGGCGAGGCACTCAGGAAGGACTTCTGAATTTCTTTTGGAAGCTCCACGAGAGGAAGAAGAAGAAGGGAGCGAGAAGGGAAGTGCATCTGAAGATGATGAACTCGAGACGGTGCGCAAGTGACTTTTGGTCCAAGTTGCTCACAGTCTCTCTCTCCACATTATCTCAACACACGGTTCTGGCTGCATTCCGTTTTCATGTATTCCTTTTCTCATCTCGGTGGTCCAGCTGTTAAGTTGTCCCCCCATCCCTTCCCTGTAGGTGTCAGAACTGTTGCTGACCGCTTCTTCGATGGGGGGTCTGAAATCCACACATCCTTACTCATCTGTTTTCGTTCCGCCCTGCTCATCCCCCCTTTTTCACACTGAGGAACTTCATCTTCCACTCTTGTGTGGAATCACAAAAGTCCCCCGGTGTGGTGTGTTACTTTCTTTCTTTCGAGATCCTTCCGGAGGATCCATCTTTCCTCTTTCTCCTTCCTTGCAGATTGTGCACGCGACTCAACGTCTACACGCACCCGTACCGACTGCTCGGACAGTCGACTGGCTGCGATCCAAGGCCAAGCACGTTGGCCTCCCTGCACCTCAGAGCGCAGAACAGTATCTTCACTGGCTCGCTACCGGATCGGCTCATTTGCCGTCAGACCGTGCAGAGAGTGAAGGAGAAGGGGAGGAGGGGATGACGGAGGCAGATGAGTTATGGGAGGCAGATGCAGGTGCAGAGGGACGAAAGCGGTTCTTAGAATACGAACAGAGTGGAGCTGCACACCCACAACACTTGCAGTGGATGACGGGGGCGTGTGAGGCTGGACTGAATAGGCCGCCATCGTCAGCGTTCCTCTCGATGCCATTTGCAACACCGCCGCGTTTAGGTAGAGAAGACGAATGGGCGGAGGCGGAAGGAGAGGAGGCTGCAGCAACGTCGCCGTTCTCTTCTTCTTCTTCTTCTGCAAACTCTATGGAATTCTTGTCGCGACATGGTGCTGAAAGTTCTTCCGTTTCTCTGGTCCCTTCGTCGTCTGGTTTTGCATCTGAGTGGGGTCACTTCTCCAGGGGATGGGACGAGCGGGTCCTTCGAATGATGAGAGAACCCAGGATTCTCCCTGTCAGTCGGTAAGAGTGGGGGAGTTGTTGGGTTGAATGAAGAGAGGGACAGATAAAGTGGATGGTTGCGTCAGAACAAGAGGGAACGGAGGCAAAGGATTTCTGTTTGCCTGTTGTCTCCCCTTCCTCTTATGCGAACTCTCAGCCGACGTCTTCAATTTGTTTCCGTCCTCAACTTTTGGCTCCTTGTGCTGCTAACTGAGGTCGTGCATACTCCCTTCTTAAGAATTCTTTAGTGAAAGCGAAGGGAAAAGCAAGCTAGTAAAAAAGCCACGACTACCGTCTGTCTCTATGATAGCGTCTGTTTTTGTCTGCGTCTTCCTTCCCTCTCCTTCCCTGCCTGCCTTCCTTTCCCCCTCCCCCTTCAGAAAAACGCTCCCCTCCCTTCCGTCGACTCCCCCTCCGAGGAACTGCGGGAAGAGGAGGCTGCCCTGCTGGCAGGAGACGAGGAGGCAATCTACGAGCACGAACACAAGGGGTGGATGTCAAGAAGAGTCAGCGGTCTGAAGACGAGGGAACAACGGGCCTTCGTTCTTTCGAAAAGGTCAGTCAGTCAGCTGAGGAAGAACAAGAAGAAGAAGAAGAAGACGTACTGTGCTTGCTGTTCCCTGCATGTTGTGTCATCTCGATCGGCCTTTCATTTCCTTTTGCGACCGTCCCTTTCTCCTATTCTCTCTCTCTCACATACACGCGTGCACTCTTATTGCATCCCCCAAACTCCCACCACTCGAAAGAGATCCCCCCCCCACTTTCCCTAGCAGAGAGTGCGATCTGACTTCGTCCGCTAACTGCATGTAAGCGTGCAGGCAGCGAGTGATGTTCGACAAAGAGGTGAACATCAGTTTCATAGGGCAGCCCAACAGCGGGAAATCCTCCCTCGTCAATGCGCTCCTCCATTCAGAGCGGTCAGACTGTAAAACAAAAACAGACGGGGGGGTGGATGGATAGATAAGCAGATTGATCGATACATGGAGAGTGCGCGCAAGAGAAGGAGAGAGAGAGAGAGAGAGAGAGAGAGATGGCAGATGCACGGGCAAGCAGACAGACAGACAGATAGATAGACACGTAGATACAACCACAGATAGACATGGAGACGGAGACAGGCAGAGGAGCCGAGAGGAGTGTACCGTCCTCGAGATTGAGACAGACACTGAGCTGTGGTGAAGAGCGACCGGAACCGTGTATGGATGGATGTATCGATGTGTTGATGGATCGATGCGCACGTGGATGGACTCGCACGTCTGCACACAGAGACGCATCTTAGAAAAGCTGGATAGACACAAAACAGGGGGTACCGTCTTCTTGACCTATCTCTCTCTTCCCTCCTTCCCGTCCCTGATTTCCGGTCAGTGGCTGGGTGCATATTTAGAGTCTTTGTGCTGAATTCGTTTTTGTGAGTGAGTGTTGCAGAATGGTGGTGGACGCAGTGCCGGGGTCGACAGTTGACTCTGTGATTGTGAAGTGGAGCTACAAGGGGCACCCGGTCAAGATTCATGACACAGCGGGGATGACGAGGGGATGGAGGGTGAGGGGAAATGAACTGGAGGTCGAGGCCGCAAGACAGACGCTGAGATGTATCCGGGCATCGCAAGTCGGTGACAGAATTTGAAAGGCTTGCAAGGCTTCTTTGTCTCTTCTTTTTTTCTTTTGCTGTGTGTCTCCTGGGCGCTCTGATATACTTTTTTTGTTCATGGCGTTTGTTTTCCGTCCCTTTTCTCTCAGTCCGCTTGTATTGTTCCTCCTGAAAATTTCCGTTTCCGGCTGGCGCCTGAGGGCCTTCTTTGCTACGTCACGGAGGTTTTTGCATTGATTTTCATAAGGAATTCTTTTTCGTGAATCTTATGAGATATTCTTTTAAAGAATTCTGTATGAAAATAAATGCGGGTCCTCTTTGATACGTCACGGAGGTCTCTTTCGTGCCAAAGACCTGTTGGAACAACACAGACGGAAAGGCAGTGAAACAAGGAGGCATGCAGGCAGGCAGAGGCATGCCGGCAAGCCTCATAGAACGGTTTGTCCGTGCTCTCCGTTTCCCCTGTTTGATGTCGGATGCTCTTTCTCGAAGGAAGCTGGAGTTGCGCAGCAGAGCCCTGACAATGTGCATGCATGCCTGTGGATGCATGAGTGTGTATGTGTTTGATGCACGAGTGTTTTTGCATATGCCTCTGCAGGTTTGTGTGCTTTGTGTGGATGCGACTGACCGAGAGTGAGTTCTTTCTTTTTCCTTTCTTTAAGTTTCTCCTGTTTCACTCCTATGTCTCTTGCTTATTCCTTTCTTCCATTGGTTCCTCCCCCCTTTTTTCTCCGTATTTCCCGCAATATTTTTTGTTCTCTGATTATCCGCTTCGTGTATGCAGTGGTCACCTGGGTCGATTCGACTTGCAAGTCGGCCACATGGTGACAGAGAAGGAGTGGCGGGTCCTCGTGCTGGCCATTACGAAATGGGATTTAGTGGACGACGGGGAGAAAGAGAAGTGAGTGAGTGGGTTGGGTTGCACAAGGAGGGGATAGGACAGGAAAAAGAGAAATCGAGGCATCTCCTCCTTTGAAAGAGCGTGAGAGAGAGGGAGGGAAGCTTTCTTGGAAGGGAAACACTTCAGAAGAGATTGAAGCTCCGATGTGACCGAAAAAAAGATTTTTTGGAATCCGGTGATATGAGAAAGAAAGAGGGGACAAAGACATGAGAGAGAATGAAATCAGAGAAGCGACGGAGATTGAGTGAGACCGTGGAAAGGAAGGAAGGATGAAACGAAGAAACCCAAAAGATTTGAAGTCCAGAACTACACTCCCTTCTCTTCTTCCTTCCCATGGAACCCTACAGAATCGTCCAGAGAGTGCTGGACCAGGCGAAGGCCTTTCTCTCCCAGGTTAAGGGGATGCCGATCGTCTTTGTGTCCTCTCACCAGGGACAAAATTTGGAACTTTTGATGAATAAAATCATGGTGGGTCAGGTGGGCGGGCACTGTTCCCCTTATGTTCTCCACAACTCTCCATCCATAAGCGAACAGGCATGTGGGAAGAAAGTCTCTTTCAGGCATTTTGTTGATTTTGTGATGAATTGTTCCCATTTGACTTCTTCAAAAGAGTGCAGAGAAAAGGGAATCTACGTGTCCTTTCTCTTTTTTTACTTGTTTTCCTTTCTTTTTCATTCTTCCCTCTTAGCCATTATCCATCCCGGACCGTCCTTCCATCCGAAGGAGAGTGCCGGCATGTAAGCCGCGTGGTTACTTCATCTGGCCTCCTACACGCTCGCTTTTACGTCTCTTTCTCTTTCTCTTTCTTTCTCTCTCTCTCTCTCTCTCTCTCTCTGTGTGTGTGTGTGTGTGTGTGTGTCTGTCTGAGAGGCAGGCCGTGTACCGCCGCTGGAATGCCCGTGTGCCCACGACGAGGCTGAACAAATGGCTGAGGGAGTTCACTGAGAGGTTCCCCCCACCCTGGAGGAAGGGGACGAAGGCCAACATCAAGTTCGCATGCCAAGTCAGTGTCCTTCGACAGTTCTTACGTTTTTCTTCAGTGCGTGCGTAAAGTCTTCCCATCATGCGATTGAGGGAGTCTACCCGTTTGACCGCACGGAAAATGGCCGCACAACGTTGACATTTCAGTACATAACGACGTCTTTGTGCATGCATTTCAGCGTGCAAGATTGTGCGTGCGGTTTTGCACACAGGTGAAGACCCGTCCTCCCACTTTCGTTTTGTGGAGTTCGATGTACTCGAAGTACCCCCCAAATTACCTCCGAAGACTTCTGAACAACATTCGGGAGGAGTTCAACCTGCCGGTCGGTAGCGTGGTGGATGGGATCGCGTGTTGTGTGGGTGATTTTCTCGTTCTGCGCGCTCAACTGAAAGCCAAAGAAAACTGAGAGCGCGAATGCATAAAAGAGAGCTGCTTGAGGTCACGTAGCTCGAGCTCAGATTTCCTGCGTGCCTCCCGATCACTTTCGTCGGATTCCTGCTTGCCAGCTTGCTCAGCGACGAAGATGGACACCAGATAGACAGGACAGACACCTCTTTTTGTCATTGTCTCTCCACCACTCTGCTCATCGAAATCGATCAGTTCTCAAACGATTTCCATCTTTGTCTTTCTTCAGTCCCACATTCCCCTACTCACCCATTTACTGACTCGTTCACAAATTCTTTTCCTTCTTTTTTCTTCGATCATTCTTTTCTCCCTTCATTCCTATTTTGTGCTCTCAGGGTACGCCGGTGCGGATGTGCATTCGTTGTTCGAACATGCCGCCTGTGGGGAGGAGACTGTCGAAGCAGGAGATCCTCAAGTGGAAGAGGAGAGGGCCCACACAGGTCAGTCAGACCACAAAAGAAAAGGAAGGAGAGATCTTTCTTTGCATGACAAACAAGAGGAAGGAAAAGGGGCAAGACGCATGGAGAAGGAGCGATTTTTGTGAGAGATGGGAGCGTGCAAGGTATTCGACCCAAACGACGGTTTGTTTTCGGCACTCAAAAGATGAAAATGAGTGAATGTGCATGTAATGGAAGCTGAAGAAGCTGACGTGAAAGAGAATGAAGGCACACCGCGCTCGTCAATCTTCTTTTGTGCACAATTCAACGACTCTGCTCATTCCGTTCTCCGCACTTCTCGTTATCGATCTTTGGTGTGCGATCCATGAAAGGGAAAGTGCATAGAACCCATGTCTGCACCTGTCTCTTCTTGTGCCTTCGTGTGGTGGATGCGTGCAGCGAGAAGCAGTAGAGAATCTAGATCGTTACGGGAATGTCAAACAAGCAAAACACAGGCAGAAAACATCATGAGTTGCATCATTGTAAACAGTTGTTTATGAGGGTTGGTAAGGACCTGCATTCATAGATTTAGAACATGAACTTTTTCCTAATGAGTGACGAGTCGTTTGAATTGTTGATTTCTCGTATTTCTCCTGTATTCCCCTATTAGATCAAGCCATATATTCTTGTCTTAAAAAGTTTTATAAAAAAAATTTTTATATAATTCTAGAGTTTTAATTATTAGTCCCTACAAAACCAGGTTAGATTCCCTGGGAATTTAGTGGAATTTAATGGAATTAATTAATTTACCCTTGGAATTTAGTGGAATTTGATGGATTTTAGTGGAATTTACCGTGGAATCTGCTCGTCGACATAAAGGTTTGAAGCGTAGTTAAGTTATACTGTGGCAACTTTAGCGTGAGACAACACTTTGAGAAACTTTGCATTCTAGCTGCATGCACGAATTGAACGATAAACTTGAATCCGTGCATGCATTGGAGTTTATATATAATTATCTTGACGTAGCCGCACTAGTAGCCACACTAGCCGGGCGCACGGATCGAGGAGTTGCGAAGTTCGACTTTTTGAAAGTCCCTATAAAGTTGAACCTGCTGAGTTTCCGGGGTCATCTAAATGACAATTAATCGGATCTGCACGCCGCGAGTATGATTGCAAAGGCGTCACATGCAGTCACAACAGTGAGCTGAATCGCGAAGTGCTGCGAGTAGCTGCGAGAAAGCGATCGAAGGCGCGAAGGCGGATGTCTAATAGCAATAAAGTATTCCCTTCAATAAGCTCTGCACGGACGAGAAGCCTTGACACCGTTTGACACCCGAGCGACTGAGTGTTCAAGGACAGAGGCATTGATTCAGTTCGGTATGAAATGCGAAAACGTGTTCGGATGCGTTTGGTGAGTAGGTAATGGACAGGCAGAGTGACTTGATAGGGGTATGGAGCAAAGAACGGACGAACGAGCAAAGGGACGGATGAATGGAGTGAACTTGAATAGACGAAAATCATAACGAATGAGTTTAATGAACAGGCCAGAGAGTGGACATTCGTGCCTACAGACACCTTCCCCGAGATTTCAGACCATTTCTGCCCATTGCAGGAAATTCATACAATCCCATGTAAATGCACATTCACGTTACATATATCCATTTGGGTGCATTGCGTGGCAGGCTGTATGACTTGCTGCGTCGTATCGTTCCATCTGATACATATTCAATTCTATTTACACTGGATCGGTCTCTGCCTGGGACTGCTGCGCATCCAGCAAACCAACATGCAACCACACGGAACCCCTAATTGTGTCCTTGTCCGCTTATTTGGCGTGGCAAAAACTCGCTTCAAAGTCAATCACATGTCATGTCAACACATGCCGTCGCATCTTGCATGCACAAGGCCAAGCAAACTTTTAACCCCTCTTATATATGCCGGCCTGCGCTATCATGCTGAGGACGAAGGAATTCGGATATTTGATAGCGGTACCGCAAGTGCAAGCCTTTTCCCTCCTCCAATCCCACCCCCGAAGTCGTCTGGACTACACTCATGGCTGATGTTTGCAAAAGGCCCTTTGGTGCAAAGCGATTCTGCCTCCGGGCCGAAGACGGCCTCCACCTTCCCTTCCGACCGGGCACCAATCGTACGGAAGTAGACAACCTGACCCACACTGAGCTCTTGCTCCGTTTTGGGCTGCCGCGCTCTTCGGAAATCCTTTCTTGTGAAGGAGGCTGTCGGAGCAATCGTCACTTGCGTTTCCTGTGAATTGGTTTCTGTGGAGGGACCCCCCATGATTTCGTCCGTTTTGAACCTCAAACCGGTTGTGACTCTCTCTTATATATATGACCCGACACACACGACTTTATCAGATGATGTCTGTCATCATGCGCAGCAAGTCACACTGGTTGAAGCGTGGTTCAGTCACAACTTTAGTGTGAGACAAAACTTCGAGAAACTTTGCACTAGCTCTGCATGCATGCACGCGACTTGAATCATGTTGAATCCATATATGCGTGCGTCGGAGTTTTAAGCTTGAAGTGGCCGGGCGCACGGAGAAGTTGCTAAGTTCGACTTTTTGAAAGTGCCGCACAAACCTATTGAAAGAAGGCTTTCCGGGGCCACCTGACGACGATTAATCGGATCTGCACACCGCGGGTGCATGCATGCGATTGCAAAGGCGTCACAATCACTATATATATATATATATATAGTGAAGTGAATTGAATGGCGAAGTGCTGCGAGAAAGTGATCGAAGGCAAAGGAGGTTGTGTCTTCCCTTCAGTAAGCTCTGCACGGACGGGAAGCTTTTGACACCCGAGCAACTGAGTGTTAGGACAGAGACATTGATTCAGTTCGGTATGAAATGCGAAAACGTGTTCGGATGCGTTTGGTCAACAATTGCTCTCGATGTGTTTCGTCTTTGCAAAGACGTGCACTGAAGGCACCTTTTCTGACGGACAGCGTCAAGGCCCAAAGCGAAAGAAGCGGCATCTTCGATGTCCTTGAGGACTTCAGGGCTCCAGGATGGACGGTTGCCTTAGTGACTCTTTTGTGCATTGTAGGCGCGATTCATTTCGAGCCACCACTGAGCTTTGGTGTGGCTTGGAATGCCGTCACATGTCTTTCAATCGTGATGGCTTGGGGGCCTCTCGTGAAGTTCTATCGATGGTTTGCGTCGAGTGGCATTCTTCTGTCACAAATTAGGGGACTGGGAAGCCGTGGACACGCGCCGTTTGGTTTCCTCCCGATGCCCGTCCTCTCCGTGTCGGCATTCAATCTCCTATCTTGGTTGCTCATCCTCTCTCTGTTAGTGTCAGCCTCCTGTGGCTTGATCGCGTCAGATGAGCAGCTGTCGTTTGGTGTACAGTCTTCGTTTCAGCAGGGGGCTCTTGTTGCAAGCTGGGCGGCTACTGGTATTGCGGCCTTTGGAAGCATCGTGTGGCTTTCTCAACTCTTCTGTGAGTCGACAGTAGGCCAACACAGTGGCTTTCCGATAGTGAACGTTTTAATCCTTCTCGCGTTAGCAGGAGATTCCGAATTCGCAGTCTTTCTAATTCGCGTTTTCATGGTGTCGTTGTACTTTGGAGCGGGGCTCGCAAAAGTTGGAGGGAGCTTTGTGGGAGGGAACAGGTGGAGTTCGGGCAAGACTCTGGAGGCGTCCGTCTTTCATGCGTTCTGGTCACGACCAGGGCACAGAGGCCAGCGTTCCATCTTTGCAAAGTCGCAAAGATTTGTTTTGACAACAAGGGGATCGGAGTGGTTCATGATGATGGGAAGCGTCGGGTCTCTTTTTTTCGAATTGGCAGCTCCTGCCTGCCTCTTTCTGCCTTCACTAGCGCCAGCCGTTGGCTTGATTGCGTGGAGTTTCCACTTTGGTGTTTTCTGGTTCGTCGGCATCGACTTCTGTTCGCACTGGACACCCGCTCTGATGGCGTTTGCGTTCTCTGCTGAAGCAAGATTACCGCAGTGTGCCGCAGAAGTATTGGCATGTGCTTACGTTGGGTGTCAATTAATAGCAGTTTTGACTTTAAACGAAGCAAGAGGGGGAACGGGTCCCCTCCCTTTCTCATGTTCTCCCATGTTTGCGATGCCTCAAGACCTTCTGAAAGACGATATGATCAACTGGTTCACCCTTGTTGGAACGGACCTTCGAATGCCGGGCACCATGGGCACCGTGGAGTGGAGCGGTCCTCCGTTCTCCGTCCACTACCTTCCTCCAGAAGACTTGGAGAAGATGCCCTGGCCGGTTGCGTACGCAGGATCACTGAACTGCAGATTTGAGAGGGTGGAGCGGATGGTCGACCCTGAAATGCGGGGGCGGGTTTGTCTTTTTTACTCCAATGGAAAGTGTACAATTGATGCGGACCCGTCGTGGGTTCGTGCAGCTGATGGCCTGTACAGTTTTGCGCAAACTGAGATGTGTGGATCGCGCGAGAAGCATCTGTGTCCTGTGGAGAGACGGAGAATTATTCACGAGGCTGTTGCACATCGGTGGAGTCTTCTTTCGTCCCTTTAGAAAGTGTCACTTGATCCGTGAGGGGGGTGTCGGGGTTTGTTCAAGTTTGATAGTATTTCGAGTAATGAAGGGAGGCGGGCAAGAAGGTGGTTCAGAAAGAGTCCATGAGGTCTGAGGCCAGTGCGGTGGTATCATTCGTGAGACTGGAAGTTCGACCTCTCTCTACTGGCTCAGTCTTGCTTTGTTCTAGATCCCTGTGTGGGGGATCTGAATGTAGGCGTGCGTCTCCAAACGAAGACCTGCAGGAGGGAAACCGCGACTGCGGAGTGACTTATTGGACGAGCGTGGACATGTATGGACGTCTGTTTCAATGAAGGTGCACGGTCGTTTTGTCAATATAGCAGTGTTATGCCAGACTGTGATGTCGTGGGGGTGCAAACCGGGTGCGTTCATGCTTAGGTACATGCGTGCCATTGCGTAATCATTTTTCTAGTCATTTTTCAAGAGAGTTCAGGTGACGATGCCGCAAAGCGTGTCGCCCCATGCATTTTGACGTACGTACACACAATTTCAGATCAAAGTCTTATACTTAAAGCTTTCAACTCTTTCTAGTAGATTATGAGAAATAGCCTCCAAAAGTTTTGGTTTGAAGTTGACTCCCGATCGAGTCGATCCCAAGGAAGGTCCCAACTTCAATATGAAATTTGATAAAAGTTAATTTATAAACACAATTTCTATAGGAATTTTCGCAACAACTTTCATTTATAAACGGTGTGGAATCAAATTGACAAAGTTACATTATGTCATTATCAAACCTTTGAAATCACGCTTGATCAGGGGCTTGTTCAGTAGTCACTGTGTAAGTCTATGCTAGAGTCTATGTAAGTCAGTGTACCAGTGACTCGGAGTCACTGGCAAACTAACTTAAATTGTGTGCCAATTTTTTTAATTGCATAAATCCAAGGTAACAAATTCTATACTATGTATCAGAAAGCTTAATTAAGCCTGTATTCAGTTTTTAAGATCATTAAGTTTTAATTACATATTAAATCAAACTTGACGAAGTTTAAGTTCGAATTTAGCCTGGAGAGTCCGATTTAAATTTCAAAATCATGCACTGGCGGTGGTAATCTTGAATCTACTATAGTATGCTAGTCCTAGTGCTAGTCATGCAGCGCCGGTCTTAACTGTAGTTTACCTTTTTTTTTACGCATAATTAAAACTTCAGCTTAAGTAAGCCCGCTAGCAAGTCTAATGTTGGATTCACAGTTTAATCACAGTTGGAAATCAATTTAAATTATATTTAATTTATGCTACACAGGAATTTTGACCAGTTAAAACGTAATTAAGACCTCCTAAAATTAAAAAAAAATGAAAACAAAACGAAATCTATTAGCGTCATGCATGGACTTATATAACTTCAGTTTGTCCGTTATAGTCATACTGACTGTGTGTACTGACAGCTGCTCGGGCAGCCGGTATCAAAACACGTGCAAAGATGCGACAAGAATGGAACACTTACATCACTGGAAGTCTAGTATCATTGACGAGCACTGCAAGGATTTCAGAGAGCACTTCAAATTAACGGTCGAGCTTAGAGTCAGTGCCAGCGGTCATACAGATTGATACTACCGGCAGCAAGACTACCCAAGACACACGCAAGGATGCACCAACATTGGAGGGGTTACTGCTGGAACTGTAGCACGCGCGCGGACACTACTGACACCAAGAACCATGTAATGATGCGCCGAGACTGGAATGGTCACAACTGTTATACTTCTGGAATTGTACGTGTCACGAACATTGGCACGTTACATTGCAAGGGTTCCCGGACCGGGGCTTCGAGACAGTCAAAGTGGGAGTGGCGACACTAGTGAGAGAGAGAAATCCAGCCCTCTTGCGCCATGGCGGCGACTTTTGAATCTGATTCTTCACAAGTCTGAGAGGACCATGTGTTGGTAAATCCCCATCATGATCTGCACCGTGGTTTGCTGTGGTTTTCCGCTCGATGACCCTCTGCAACACAGCCACGAATACCAAGTGTAAGTACTGAGAAGAAGAATCATGCAATGTACTCAGCGGGTCTGGAGGCAATGAGTGTACCGTGAGTGACGGACCAGAAGATTTTTAGAGAGCGTAGTAGTACTCGATGGTAGGCACAAAAACCACAGGGCGGTAAGACCACCTGTATCCCTCTCGGTGCATCCAGCAGTATGCACAACCTGGAGCCGCCTCACGCTGGCAGCGTCTGCCATTTCCGAGTATTTGCTGGCACTGAGACATTGTCAAAAGGGACGTTGCAAGAAGTGTTCGTGGATTCACACAATGCTGAACCAGGCTGAGAGCAGGCGCTTTGCTTCTACAAGAAGTCGTATACATATGCGCACGGCCTTAGAGAAAGACAGTGCTCGATCACCAAATACGGCAAACCTTTGTATGGCTGTGTCTGGAAAGCAGCTGTGAACTTCTGTACGTGTGGAGCGATCGAATGAAAAGCTATGTGTCGATGTATATGCTGTGAGAGACTGAGCTAGAGTGCTCAGTGCTGACTGTTGCATGTGTTGATTTAATTTTGTGTTGATTGAATTTGTGTTGCATGGTATTGCCATGTATTGCCGGGGCTCTCTGCGTGGGCCCCTCCTGCATGCCTCGCGCGTGCGTCGGGCGCTCCGGCATGCCACTGGAATCGGTGCATGCATGCACTATTAAAGTCGCGTCGAAAGCTATAGGAAAGCCGCTTGAGTTTCTCGTGTCAATGTCACCCTGTGGGAGGCGATCGATTATCTGGGCGACGTCGAGTGTGTGCGCGACTAATCTGTGACAAGCTTCTCGGGTTTCCAGCTCCTTCGAAGATGGGTTGTGGAGCTTCAGGGAATAAAGTGGGTGCGGAAGCCCCGGTCCAAATGTCAAAAGGGGAGGCCGGCCAACAAATGATGCAGAACTACGCAGAGAAGGAGGTGAACTTCGACGATTTGCCTGGAGAAGAAGTGATGCCAGGGATGATGCCACAGCACTGTTCCAACTGTGAGCACCATGCGATGTGTCAGTACCCGTACGTCTCCTGCAAGAAGTGCGGAGGGGAGTGTCTGACCTATATGGCCATGTGCGGTGACTGTGCCGAGAAGGATGGTCGTTGCTGCTCGTGTGGAAAGAAGCTTGCCTCTGGTGCGATGGCGGCAAGCAAAGGTGCTGCAGGTCCCCTTCTCATCCAGCAGCATGACCAGAGAGAGGTGGACTTTGAAGGGCTGACAGACGAGACTGCACCCACCTCGGGCATGTCCCCCAATCACTGTGTGGACTGCGAAAGCCAACCTATGATGCAATGGCCGTATGTAAGCTGTAAGCGTTGCGGTGGTTTCGACTCTCTCTCCTACCAAGCGTTCTGCAACTCCTGTGCATCAGACCTGAACAGGTGCTGTGGGTGCGAAAAAATCCTGGTGGACGGGTGAAGTCAATTGGAGACTGGAAAGGGAGGAGGGGGGGGAAGGGAAAACCATATGCACAGACGGACTGATAGAATATGAAGACACTTGGAATTTCTTCTTCTTTGTGCAACTGACTTTTGCTTGAATTGAACCGCTTACTCGAGAGATCTGTACAAGGTCTGAGAGGACTCTAGCAATCGAAACGACGTGTGGGTAGCGGGGATCATCACTCTTGTATGAATGTCATGGACAGAGATGTACTAAAAGAGCCATGTAGACACTCAGACAGGGAGGCAGACAACCAGACAGAATGAGGCCGACAGTTAGTCAATCGAACGGACAGAGATCCCCAGAAGAACTCGAATATGCATGGAAACAGCCGGTCACGTCAAACAAACGAACAGGATGCTACGCTTTAACAGGAGAATGGTTGAAACGAACAGCAAAGAGGCAGAAAAGAGATTCGGATCGTGCCAATGGAATCAGCATTCAGTCTCAAAGAAATCAGTGCGCAGGCCAGTTTGCGCATAGGTTTGCGCCTTAAACCTCCGATGGCGGCTCATCCTTTTCTTGCCTGTTTCAAAGTAAGAACTTATCTATTCCGCCGAGATCTGCCGAGTCGTGAATTCGACTTGACATTCATTCACCAATCAATCAATTAATGCATCCGTCTCCTTTTTCATTCATTCTTTGTTTTTCATGAGTCTCAGCCATAGTACGTCATTGGCGCTCATTGTCAGTCAATCAAGCGTATACTGAAGGCTGCAGAGCCGCCCCTAAGGCAACTAGTAATATAGTAGTAAAGCCGTGGGGCAGCACCTAAAGCAGCATTTGCATGGCGCACGTCGAAAGTCTAACATAAGCTTTTTAGAGCCAGACGTTTGTTTCAATGTTCAAGTTGTCCTAGCTCTAGGGTGCTAGCAAGGAGCCTAGCTAGCTAGGAGCCTAGTTAAAGTATAAATTTTAGATCACTATAGTCAATATAGTAGGTTTCCATGTAACAGTTTCATGCATGAATTAATGAATGCTGCATTGATGACTCGGAATGAATGAATAAATGAATGAATAAATGAAGGGGGGTATTAAAGGCTTTTTTTTTTTTTGAATGAATGAATATGAATCAGCTATAATGATTCTATTAGTGCGCATGCCGGGGGCGAGTGGGGTGCTTTTTGCCCCCCTAAAGCAGCGCATTTCCGCAAAAAACTTGTTCTCATAATTGGTAAGGAGTTAGAAGCTGAAACTTTGTATAAGAAGACGTTGTAACGATAGAAAAAGAACTATGGAACAGATTTTTTATATCATTTTTATATATATAAAAACATAGGCTGTCATACAAATTTTTTGATTTTGCGGTCATTTTTTAACGGTTTTCAACAGTAAAAAAAACGGTATGAAACTCACAAAATTTATATGGCAGCCTATGTTTCCAGAAATAATATAAAAAATCTGTTCCATAGTTTTTTTTCTATCGTTACAACGTCTTCTTACACAAAGTTTCAGCTTCTAACTCCTTACCAATTATGAGAACGAGTTTTTTGCGGAAAAGCGCCGGTCTCCTATGTAGAGGGGGGGCAAAAAGCACCCCACTCGCCCCTGGCATGCGTGAATGAATGAATAAATGAATGAATGAATGAATGAATGAATGTTTTTCACTAAACTAGCTGAAACTAAAGGTGGAGGCTACTGTGGGGTCGCAAAGTCTTGGTATAGGTCTTGGCAATCCTAGCCTAGCTAAATCCTGACACGTTCATCATACGGTTTATACCAGTGTAAGTGACGTACGCAGTACATATATAAGTCGATCTTTTTCAGATATACCCGGAATTTATCATGATGGTGTATGTTATTATCAAAGCAGTAATCGTCAGAATTTCCTTTTGTCTTCTCTACTAAGCGTCTGGCTGTACCCCTTAACAGTTCTCTCCTAGCAGACATAGATGATCAAGCCGGCCACACCAAAAAAAGCCAAAAAAGAAAGAAAAATTCAAATGGAAAGAGGCGTGTCACAAGATTGGGATGAATCAATGGCTTGGTGAATGGGCTAGAAGACAGGAAGGTAGCAGGAATAGAGACAGAATCTTTTATCCTCTTGCTGCCCTCACTGATTTTCAAAGAGAGAACCCTTCCAGACAGAGGCTCTCCATGCTCGTTCTTGCAGAAAGGAAATAACAGTCACGTCCGTCAAAAACAGAAAACGATCTATAAATATGCACGTTGTTCTGTTGTCTTCTTAAATTCTCTGCAAACATTCGCCCTCTTCTGAGAGCAATGACGGGTGGTTTTGTGCAGCGGGGGGAGCTGGAGAAGACCTGCTCAGCTTGCTCTGGCAGAAAAGTTCGTGATGGGATCTATCTGCTCACAGAATGTGCGGACAGAGAGAAGGAGAGACGGAAGCTTGCCAGTGCTAGAAAGCTTAACAAAATCATCAACAGAATAAAGGAGCGCGCGCCCATTAAGAAACGGGTAGAAATTGTGTAATGGGTGGCTGCCTTAGCTGGTAGGGGAGTGGGGAAGAGTGAAAAGAAAGTCCGAGAGATGATCGCTCTTATATATATAGTCGTTCCAGCCTCTGGCGGGTATGAGGGTGGTAGAGGAGTGTATAGCCAAATTGGTGTGAATTCGTATTGTCATGTTCGAATATGTTCGAATAGGTCAATGTGCTAGGTTAACAAACCAACATTGTATGTCATGCCCTGTGGTTAGCCAGAGCCTAAGTGGTGGCTCACCAGCTTTAACTGCCTCAATTCAATATTTCCAGATTTATAAGTTTTTGTATTCAAGTTAATAAGAACAAGTTTCTAGACAAGTTCAGCATTCAACTAAGTGTTTAGCTTACAGAATGGGCTGGGGCCACTTAAAACAAACAAATGAAACTCTTACATATCCTATCCTACAGTCTAGCTTAAAGTAAAACTTTGCGCAAAATCTACCATATAGGCCAGCATAATTTTTTTTTTTATATAGTATTAGTATACTACCTATATACTACACCACACTAGCTACTAAGTAGCTACCACATATAAAACCAAGCCTGAGGAATGCAGAGTAACCAGAGAGTAGAGTACGTTACAAACAAATAACAGGTGAAAATATACACTTTATATACGGAAACATTGCAGCATTCCGTTTTCATTCCGTTTTCAAATTACTTGAAGACCTTTGCCATGGGTTCATTTGTAGAGTCAGGAGTCTTTGTAAGCACTTCAATCATTGCATCAAGCCAGTGGCCCGGGTCTTCTTCTTCTTCTTCGTCACCCTCCTCCTCTTCCTTCGCCCCCTCTTCCGATTCCGCCTCTTCTTCCTCTTCTTCCTCCTCCTCCTCCTCCTCCTCCTCTGCCTCTTTCTTTTCCTCATCCTCCTCTTTGCCCTCAACGTCTATTTTCAAGGGACCGACCGGCATTCCCGACTTGACTGCAAGCTTCAACATGCGGGGGGGAGGTCTGCCAAACTTTTCTCTTTCCATCTCTTCGTCAGAGTCCCCCCACCCGTCCCATAACTCCGCCCTCTTCTCTCGCATCTCAGCAATCAACGCACGCTTATTGCACCAACACCCCTGAGACAACAGCCACTCGAGCACGGCTGTGTGTCCACCGAGGGCAGCGGCCCGACAGGCAGCGCTGTCCCAGGGACACTTTGCACTCGTGTGCAACCACTCTAGCACCTCTTTGTGCCCCTGTTTGGCAGCAACCTCACACACACCCGCATCCCATCCCGGAAACTCACTTTCCTTCAACCACCTCAAAAGCTCCAAGTCCCCCTTCCTCGCTGCCCTCCGTACGCACTTCTCGATTCCCTCCGGGGCGTCTTTCTGTTTCTTCAAATACAACAAAATCTCCTTATCCTTCTTCTCAACTGCGCGACGCCAACAAAGGGGGTTCAGAGGACAGGGGGGGGTAAACGAACGGAGAAAATGAAACGTCTCCTTATCCCCCTGCCGAATGGCAACGCTGCACCACTCAATCCCCTCCCCCCAAGGAACCCCCACCCCCCCCGACCGACGGCGTTTGAGAAGGGTGCTGATCAAAGAGCGCACACTTCTTCCTGTGCTGTCTTCCTCTGAGTTGATCAAAGCCCTATTCCCAAAAAAGTCTTTTACAGACTTCACAATTCGCTGCAAAGGAAGTTTCGTACCAAAGTGCAATTCCTCTGCAACGATCAGAGCCCGGAGACCCTCGATGAGGTTGAACGTGCGATGCAACGGACGCTCACGTGTGACAAAATAGTGAGCAAAGTCACAAGGCATGGGGGCGATCCTGTCAGAAAACTTAGACAGAATCCAAAGATAGGTCTTGTAATCAACTCTGACCCTAGTTTCCTCATACAAAGCCTGCCCAATCTTCTGCCCCCTCTCTAAACCAAATTCCAAAACTAGGTACAGAGGACCTTCGTGCCCTAGGCCAAAGGGGACCTCCAGGTCCTCCTGATCGTCCCGAAGAAAAAACTCCCACCACTCAAAACGGCGTTCTTCTGAAATCAAACCGCAATCAACGAGCAAACGAAGCACGCGGATATTCGCCCCCCCCCGCTGCTGCCCGAGTCATTCGAACGAGATGATCTTCCGACACCTCCCCCCCCTTCTCCTCCAACCACCCGCTCATGTCACCAACCCCACACTTGGCTGCTAAAATCTGCTCCCACGCCTCTTCAGAATAATTCATATCGACTGTCTCCCTTACTGCCTCCACCACAGCCCTTGAACGAACGCACATCAACGCTTCCAACCCCACCCTCTGCGCACTCATAAATTGGGGATGGTACATCCACCGCGAAGGGTCTCTGTCCTTCTCAAGCGCTGCCTGCAGAATGCGGCGCACCAACTTCACCTGTCCCCCCCGTGCTGCCCCTGTAATGATCATGCGGAGCCGGATGTGGTCGGCTTGAGGGAGAAACTTCTCCACTCGAGGAATGCTCCCCGACACTCCCAGTCCCTCAAGGAATTCATTTGCTACCTGGGAAGTGGGCAGCTCTCCCTCAATAATCTCCTCATGCGAAATTTCAATCCCGTCATTGAAGAAAATGACAGGGTCAAGATGCAAAGTCCTCGCAGGCGTCTCGTGTTTTTCAAAATCGACCCAGGACTCTGTGAACGTCCAATTTCCCCTCTTCTCAATCGGCATCTCATCCATGACTGTTTGTGTCCACTCTGCACGGGTGTCTGTTCTTCCTATGTCCTGCTGTGTGGCTGCTTGAAGGGAGGTGATCTTCGGTCCGTGCAAATGTAGGGCGAGGGGCCAGTAGTCGGGCCCGTGTCCTCCCCCCCCACCTTCCCCTTTCTCCGTCTCCTCAAATGCCAACGGGTACAGGGAACGCCAGGCTCGGCACACTGAGCCAAAAAACAGATACTCACACGGAAACCACGAGAACAGATAGCGAGCTGCTCTCTTGTCCTCCGTGCTGAGGCTGTCGGGGTTCACTGAAAACCATGAGAGAGGAGACGGCTTGGTGTCCCCCCCCTCTTCAACAAGATCATTTCCCTCTCCTTCCACCACAACCAGGTTCGCTCTCTTGATGGAACGATTGCCCACACCATCAATCCTCACACCGAACCGCTCTCCCTCCTGTTCTTCAAAAATCTCCCCCGTCTTCCCATTCAGAGCGCGCCCTGCTTCACTCTGAAACCCCTCGAGACGGACTTTTGCACCTTTGACCAAGAAGTTCATAGTGACCGAAATAATCAGCAATGAGCACAGCAAACAAAGATCCCTAGCTAGTGTGAAAAGTGCGCATATTGGTCTCTTGAAATGTGCGTACAAAATGTGTTGTTTGTATTAATTGAGCTAGGGGATGGTCACGGCCCGGCGTGCACATGTAGCTAGGAGGCGGCGCCGCCCGCGCGGGAGGAGCCCGGTGGCGCCGCAACCATGCATACACATTCTGTGTTGCATATGTGTTGCATGGGTCCAACAAGCATGCAAGAATTGATGCACCTGCATGTTCATGCAGTCTATTCGATCTCTTTCTAGTGTCTCTCTGGTCCTGCATCGGTCCGGTATGCATCTTGCCATGCAGTCTATAGCTGAAACATGCTGAAACGCATGACAGTGAAATTTCAAAAGTGAGTTACAACACCATGCAATTAAGTTCAGATCGAGGCCGAGACATTATATTTATAGTTGCAGATCTCATGACTGCTCATACAGTCAATTGCAATTCATGCAAGAGTGCCCATTGAGCGTCTGGGATCACACGAACAGCTGCAACGTCGAGAACACCTGCAAGTCGAGTCACACATCTGCAACACACGATTCGTTGAGGATGCAAAGCCTTCTCTGCTTTTTCAGGACATTTGAAGCATGCACACCTGCTGAGCCCTAGCTGTTGCAAGCCATACACGGCGAACAACATTGAGACCTCACACCAGGCTTCGCACTGAGCATGTGCAGCAATACCAATCGCCTCTTTCAGCGCTGCGCATCGCTGCTCCTCAGTCCTCTACAATCAGCACTTCGGCAAAGTCGTGAGCGGTTTCAGATCAAGTACCCTTTCTGCCCTTTTTTCAACTTTCATGCGTTTGTGTGGAGGCAGCAGTCTGGAAGTTGGGGAGTATTCTCTTGTGGGCAGAAAAGATTATAGAGAAGATGAATTTGTGCACGTCCCTGCCCTTTTCAATGGAATGTCGAGTGGATGGAAAGTCTCCAGAGAAGGGAAAATTCAGACGAGCCGCGGGCGTCTTGTCGGTTCAGAAGGAAGGGGGCACTTTAGTAAGAGAACAGGCTATTATAGCGTTGTCATACACGCCTGGGGAAAAAAGCGGGATGTCCACTGGCTGAGTGCGGTGACGTTCCTGGCGAAAGAGAAAGAGGAAAAGGAAAGGGCATTTCCCGGTGTGCGATTGCATGTGGACCATAAGGACGGAGATCGAAAAAACAATGCAGTCGAGAACCTGCAGTGGCTGAGACCAGGAGAACACATGCGAAAGACGGTGGCATCCCGCATTTATCCACGCCCAGTGCCTCAAGATGCTTTTTCCGTATCCGCAAAGAACATGACAGACGGAGAGACACACACCTTCTCCAGCATTACGCATTGCAAGGAGTTTTTGAGGATGGTCACGGGCAAATCTACGGGCAAACTGTCCGTGTCGCGTTTGTCCAGCAATCCATGGGTGGACGTCCGGGGATGGAGGGTAAGAATCGATAGGAAAATCTTCCAACTGCGTGAAGGAGAGCAGTTCAAGAGACTGTGCCTCGTTCATGATCATCAACGCCAAGTCACCCTTGTTCTTGACCCAACGAACCAGAACCTAGATGCAAGTCGCTGCATAGAGGTATCAAATTTTGGGAGGATACGTTTTCCGAGCGGAAGAATCGGGGGCGGGTCCGTGATCAATGGATATTTGTACACCCATTTAAGGGGGAAGAACTTTCGAGTTCACCGACTGGTTGCCGAGGCCTTTCACCCAGAACAGAAGCAAGCCCTTCTCGATGCAGGGGTAGAAGAAAAGTCGCTTCACGTTGACCACAAAGACGGAAATTCCTTCAACAATGCAGAAAAGAATTTGCAATGGGTGACTCCAAAAATGCATGCCTTAGAGACATGGAAGAGGATAAAGAAGACAAAAATTGCAGAATGTTGTGAGCAGACTCAGTAAAAATTGGTAGAAAAAATGTCGGAGAGATGCTTTGTCCTATGGTTTGTGCAGAACGTACGGTTACTAATATAACTGGCTCACTAGCGGGCTCCATTCATCATCACCCCATAATAATAGGGCCCATATCGCCCTAGTTATCAGCATTATACACCGGCAATTTCCATTGGCGTATATTGGCGTGTAATAAAGACATAATACAGTAATGTGCTCTCTGTGATATTTAATTCCTAGTTTAATTCAGTACTCATATACAACCTTCATTTAATATGCAGGTAATTGCAGCTAGAATTGCAGGCGTTTAAGTTTATAAACTTTTGTTTTTCTTCTTGTTTTCTTAGTTTATTTTTTTGAATTTTTTCTTTAAATTAATTACTCTAAAAATCACTTCAAACTTGGTAAGCGATGCCTTACAATGGCTCCAAACATCGATCTGAGATAACTCGATCGGAGTGGCCCAGCCCAGGGCCCAGTTTCGAAGTAAAGTCTTAAACCGTGAAACAAACACAGCTTGAAACATGACGCAACTTTTTTGTAGAGCGGGCCGCTAAGGCAGGACCGAAAAGACTTCTTTCACTACACCTTCAAAACCTTCGAAAGCTGTCCGAACTCTTCCTGCTCTCCCGCCCTCTGACTGAGACCCTGCATGAGATCCTTCGCCTCCCCTGTGCATGAGTGGGCAATCAACGTTTTGAATAGTCGGATTCCATGAGACAGCATGAGACAGCAAGATTGTGATTGAATTAAAGGCAACCAATCATGCATCTTTCGGGACAAAATTGTGCATAGGAGTGCATCCACGCATCGCCTGCCTGAGTTTCAACCAAAAGGGTCTCAAGAACTGGGATCGACAGCCTCGAGTCTCGAGGGGACATTTCAAAGCTTGTCTGCACAAAGAAGGAACCCAGGGAGGAAAGAAAGAAAGAAAGAAAGGAAGGAAGGAAGGAAGAAAGAAAGAAAGAAAGAAAGAAAGAAAGGAACGAAAGAACGAAGGAACGAAGGAACGAAGGAACGAACGAAAGAAAGCAAGAAAGAAAGAAAGAAAGAAAGAAAAAAAAAGAAGGAAAGACACTTCTCAACTGCCTGTCCATCTGAAAACACCTTCAGAGGAGAGACAGGAGTCCGGAAGGAAGAGAGGGCATGAATTCAAGCATGATGACCGACACAGGGGTGGAAAGGCAAGTCAGCAAGTAAATTTCAGACAGACTAGCAGCGCTACAGCTCAAATGGACTTTCAACAAACTCATCACCGTGCTGACCCTCCCATGCATCGAATCTTTCAGGAAGGAAACGAGAGCCGAACCCGAACCGCAGCTCCCTGCAGAGAGTACAGAAAAACTCCGACAGAATACCAACAGGTCAAAATGGAAGCACACGCGCGTTCCTTCCCCGAAACACACGAAAATCCCACCTGCACACACACACACACACACACACACACGTGCAGCCCTGCATACAAACAGATACATGGACACTAGGTGTCAGATCCAGTCCATCCCGTGAAGCACACCCTCCCAGCAGCTTCCTTCACCTCCCAATCTTTCCTTCTTTGGCCCACTGCTGGCACATCTTCTCTTTCTTTCTCTCTCTCTCTCTCTCTCTCACTGTCTCGATCTCTCTCTCGAATGATCTATCGACAAACTCGACAGCTCGATCCACTCTCATGCTTCACCTTTTCATTCAGAGCTCTCTCTCTTTTGCCCTCTCTATGCATAGCCACAGACCGAGACAGAAACCGACACACCCATGCACCTACCTTGTTTTGACAACCCCCCTCTCAACCGAGAGCGACAGGAGGACCTTAGCGGCCTCAGTCGCATCCTCCCCGTCTCCCCCCACCTCGACAAAGTCGATGCCAAGAGAGGCAGCCAGAAGGAACGACTCCGCAAAACTCACTTCCCTTCGACGGCCTGAACCCGAACCAGAGCTTCCAGAAACCTCTCCTCCCCCCGAACCACTCGACCCCCCTCCCCCTCCTCTTCTGCCTGTTCGAACAGAAGCAGAAGAAGCGGCAGAAGAGAACGACGAGCCTCGAGGCGGCACTATACCGACAAGGACGATGGCTGCAGATTCGAGGGGGGCTCTTTCTTTGAGTAAACTCTCTTTTTCCTTTTCCTTTTCTGTCTCCTCCCCCCCCGAGACCGGAGGGGGCATCAGAGAGGATGCAGAGGCATCAGCAGCCTCGAGGGCCTCGTCTATCCGAAATACTCCAAACCCATCTGTTTGTACGGGAGGGGGAAAAAGAGAGGGGGGTGAGGGAGAAAGGGGTGATGAGACTTCCTCTGCCTGTCTCTGCTGCTGCGGCTGGATGGTTAAGTTCTGTTGCTGTTGTTGGAGTCTTGAGAGTCCTCCACTCACAGCTGCGCGTTTGCGCTCTGCCCTCTTGTGTTTCTCCTCCCCCTCCCGAGACAAAGCAGCCATCGCAGGAACGCAAACGTCTGTGAGAAACCTGCGGGCTCTCTCAAACGACTCACGGTCACACACGTCAAAACAAAGCAACAAAGCAGCACTCTCAAAGAATGAGGGCTTCCCGAAAACACCCTCAGGACCCGAGAGATGAGCATTTGGATGGAGGAGTAAAGTGACAGAGTAGAACTCCCGTCGCGTTTCCTCACGCGAGGGTCTACTGGCTTCTGATTCTGGAGCCTCTTTCTCTTCTGCCCTTCCTCCTCTTGCTCCCGACCCTGCAGGTGAGAGGGATCTAGAAGGGCTTCTCCCACCCTCCGGTGAGACAGGAGACCCTCTGTGGTGTGCTGCACCGGGAGAGAGAGAGAACCGACGCCTGATGGAGTCTGACGGAGCGCGGGTGGACCTTCGTCTTTCCGAAGAACCAGAACAACTGGAGTTCCCCGAGTCGGAGAAAAAACCCGAGTCCGAGCTGTCACCCCTGAAGCCATTACCACCATCTGATCCCCCACCCCTGACACCACTGCCACCCCCCTTACCCCCCCCCTGCCCCCTGGACCGCCTCCTTCGTGCAACTCTGGTCACGTGTGTGTGCACGCACCCCAACAGTCTCATCTCGGAGGCGAACAATGGTCGGACTGTGTTCCTCGGGAGGGGCGGGAGGACTTTGCAGGGTGGGAACACAGACCGCAGGAGCGCCTTCTTCCCGTTCTCAGGACACCCAACAATGAGAATTGAAACCTCACGAATCTGAGACTGTCCCTGCACTCATGCACGAATACAAAAAAACAGGGAGGCAAGCAAGCAGAGAAACAGGTAAAAACAATAATGCCTCTCTTTCTACCTGGCGATTTGGAAGGAAGGAAGTCGAAGAATCAACCGGGAGGCATTCACATAAGTCGCAGAGTCACCAGTCCACCGCACAAGATCCTCAAAGCACACTCTGTGGTCAGCTCCTGCGCAGAGCAACTTCCCTTCGAGCAATCGGCAAGTGTGTGTGTTCACACAAAACGACACACATCCAATCTAATGCAATCACTCACAAATTCGCTGTCGGGAAAGAAGGTCCACGCCCCGATCGTCGGCCTGTGTCTGTGTCGGAGTCTGCGGCTAAGGTCATACCAGGGCACGGACGTCAAAGGTGAGGGGAAGTCTCCTTCCCCCTCTTCCTCTTCCCCCATCTCATTTTGGTCTCCGTCTTTCTTCTTCTCCTCTCCTTCCTCGCTCCCTCTCCCCCCAGCCACCCCCTCTCCGTCCCCATCTAGCCCCAATTCAACTAAATCAAAGTCACACTCTGGGTGCCCCCCCTCACTCTCTGCTACTGCTACTGTACATGGAGGGCCGTCCTTCTTGGATTGACCTCCGTTCTGGTCTGCATCCACACCACCATCTGCCTCTTTGCCCTCCGGCTTTTTCGAGGATCTCTTCCAGAGGAAAGAGGGCGGTTTGGGGTGAGGTTCAGGGGGGCCAAAGAGAATGTCCCAAATAAATGAAGAAGAGGGAGAAGACGAAGAAGTCGGGGACAGTTTCTTCGGCGTCTCCTCATTCATGCTGTTCTGTTTCTTCAGAGACGACACCAGCTCTTTTAAAGACGTGGCTCTGCATTTACATTTCGGATGGGGGTTTACGAGCGGAAGCATTGCACGATCCTTTGAGCAAGGCTCGGAGGGGTCGCACCATGCGTGTGAAAAGGCGCAGGACCTCTGACAGAGATGGTCGTTCAGAAGAGTCCTCATGGAACTCAACCCTGGTGTGTGCCCCTCTTCTTCCTCGAATAGACGGACTAAAGAGGACTCCCAACGGTCCCTTTCCCTCTCATCTTCTGCAGACGTTTCAGTACGATGAGTACCCCCCGTGCAGAACCTCTGTCTGAAAAACCAACGCCAGTACAATTGCTGAAATAAAAGCCGATAGAAGAACGGCTTTCCTGTCTGCAACACTCGGCGAAATTCCTCCAATGAAAGGAAATCAACTGCAAATTGGAGTCCATCTTGCAGTGTAAGTGGAGCTCCGTCCCCGAAAACTGAATCTTTACAGTGAGAAGGACTCTCCATTGCTGCCCAAAGCCGCTCGCTGAGATGGGTTTACGGACCTACACCAGGCGACTGCTTAGCACTTCCTGCTCTCACCATAGTTGGACGATCTCGATCACACCGGCCAAGGATCACACTCCAACCTCACTTCTAATGGATCCGTAGCTCTCCCCATGCAGTCATCGACTCAGTCATATAGACATATTCTGTCAGAATTGGCAAGCTAGCTAGCTCGCTCTGTGCCATAATCACTGTCATTTTCAGTGTGATTCAATGACCACGTGACTCTGAATCTCTCAGTCTGACAGATGTCTGACAGACTGCAGGCAGTTTTTTTTCATATATGCATGCGCCGACGGTCGCCGGGCGGCGCGGACCGGCGGGCCGCCGCGGTTAATTGCCGCCCGCCGCCCGCCTTTGCCTCACGCGGTACGCGATCGTCGCGATCATATATAGCAGAGTTTGGAGGAAGGGTCGTGAAGTCTCGTGGCCCGGCCATCCTGTCTGACAGTGTCAAAAGGCGCAGAGATTTTCATCTGTCCTCATAACCTCTTGCTGAAACATTACAACTCAACTGAAATTTTGGCCCGAAAACGCCGATCGAGCGCACAACAGGTTGCCAACCAAATCTTTCTGCGACGCGTCTCCGTCCCTCCGTCCTCATCCGTCTGACCTGAGACACACTTCCTTCCGCCTGAACGTGCCATCCGCAGAAGCTCTGCGGGGCATTTTTTTCTGGCACTCCCTTCTGTTTCCAGTCCCATGAAGACGAAGGACAACAGCAGGGCGCTGCCGTTGAGAACAGATGGCACATACGATGAGGCAGGAGAGGGCGAGCGATACCCAGAAATACGAAGCGGGTACCGCCTACACTGTCAATCGAGCCTGCGTTGCATTCTTTCTATTTTCATGGTCCACAATGAAACGGTAAGCTGGCTGTTCCTGCTCACCTCAGTAGCTCACCATAGGCCATTCCCTTTTACAGTTTTGCACATCGTCTTGCCTGCCTGCAGGGAAACATATGGACCCATTTGCTGGGGCTAATCTATTACATTTCTGTCCTCTACCGCTGGTGTCGGTCCCACGCCCTGTTTGACCCCCTAGAGCCCAAAGCCCCCCACGACCTGATGCACATTCTGGTGGAATTCGACTCCTTTACCGTGGTCACATACATGGCCAGTGGGCTCCTGTGCATGTTCTCTTCCTCCTGCTTCCACACCTTCGTCTGCAAGGGACACCACGCGTCAGTCTGCCTGCCTCCCTGTCTGCCTGCGTACCTGCATGTCTTTCTGCGCGCACGTTCCGTGCCCTCCAGCCAGCATCAATTTCTTGGAATCCCTCCAGCTCTGCCCTTCTTCACCTGCACCCCACTCCCCCCCCTTTCTGTCGAACTCTCTGGTGCTCTCTGCTTTCACTTCACGGACACACGCGTCAAGTGTGTTCTGTATTGATCCCCCCCGTTGTGTGTATGCGTGTGTGGGGGTGCGTGCGTACACGTCTGTTGTGTCTGTGTGTGTCTGTGTGTCTATATCGTTTTGCAGGCACGACTGCTGTCTGAGATTTGACCTTTCAGGAGTTGCCACGCACATCGCCCTCTCTTTTCTTTGCGGAATTCACTTCGCATTCCGGTGCTACCCGGTCTGTCAGACAGTCTACCTGATTGCCTCCGCAGTCATGTCCTTTTTCCTTATCGCCAGCCCGCACCTTCGGTTTATGCAACGGCCGAAGAACCCCTGGAGACTGCGGGTTTTTGCGGGTGCGGGGATTTGCGGTGCAATCCCAATGTTCCATTTCCTGGTAGTGGGCACTCCGGAATTCATCCGGAGAGCCTGGTTCCCCTGTGCGGGTATGGCGGGATCCTACCTTTTTGGTCGGTCAGTGGGTTTTGGGTTGGGTGGCTGACTTGTTCATCTGGTTTGAATACTAAGTAGTCTGCTTCCTCGCTCTCGGTAGTACCCTGGTGAGTTGGATCTCGCTTTCCTCGTTTGACTGACCTTCTGCAATTGTCCCTCGTGTGTATGTGTGTATGTGAGGGAGTGAGTGAAACGGGGGGGCAAATACCCAAGGAAAGTGTATGAATGTGCAAGAGACTGTTTGAAAGTCTATTGCAAGAAAGAGACGGACAATCGGACGGACGATCTGACTGTCAGTCAAGCGGCAAAGCAGGCAGGCAAAAGCGCAGAGTATGGAAGCGAGTGAACGAGCAGACACGTGTATGCGTGCATAGAAGGAAGTTCCCTCCCCCCCTTTCAACATGCATGCGTCTTCCTTCTGATGCATCTTTGCACGCATGCAGGCGTGTTCATTTTTCTCAATAAAATTCCCGAAAAGTGGGCCCCCGGAACCTTTGACCTCATTGGACAGTCACATCAAGTGAGTCCGTTCCCTCAAATTCCTTCCCCCCACACCACACAGCATTAATTGTCTAGCTTTCAGTCTCTTCTGTTCGAAAGACGTACACGTCGCTCTCTTGCCGACTGCAAGTGGTTTCCCACCTACTACAATGAGGAAGGCTTTTTTTTTTCTGGGAAGGAGGCTCTCTCTCTCTCTCGCTGCCACCGTGAGTGCCCGTGCGATCCTCTCGCCGTGAAGTGTTGGAAGATTGACACCTTCTGTTCCGTTTTCCCTTCCGTTCTCTCCTCCTTCGTCGAGATGGCTCGGTGGAGACACGTGGTCGGGCTCTCTGTTGGGCTTTTGCCTGTATCTCTCCATACTCTTCGGAGCATTTCAAGCGGATCCCCCCCGCCTTTCTCTCTGTCTGTGTGTCTGTCTGTCTGTTTACGTGCAGTTGTGGCATGTCTGCGTGCTTGCGGGATCGTACATCTGGTTGTGTGGCCTGATAGATTGGTACCATTTTGTGCATAGCCCGGCGGGACAGTGCGAGGGCGAGTGAGTGAGTGAGTGAGGGCGTGCGTGTGTATCTGCATGTGTGAATGCGTGAAGAAATGTTCTGCCTTGTAAGAGACGCAGAGCGCAGGAAGGAAGCCGGAACATTATTGTAGAAGATTCTTCACAGAATTGATTGACGGGGGGGCTGGGAGGGGGTGATGGAAGCTGGGAGCTGGCGGGAAGGCTTTGAGGATCTGGCGGGTTGATGGAAGGGGAAGTCGCAGATCCAGCTGAGTAGTTGTGGCATGCATTTTGATTGTGGAGATGATTGTTTAAATTTTTGTCTTTGCAGAGAATGAATGAATGAATAAATGAGAATTTGGAAGATTTTGAATCGAAACTGACACACAAGTGCTTCCTCTTCGTTCCTTTTAACTCCTCGAAAATTCATTTGTCCGTGCGTCTGTCCGATTGCTTTGTTCGTCAATTGTTCCCTTGGGACGCAAAGAAAGCCTTCTTTTCATTTCTGTTGCCCCATCTTCCTCTTTTCTTTGCTGTGTTTTTGTTTCTCTCTTTTTCCGTGTGGATGTGCGTGCGTGTACATTTGCGTGCCGACTTTCTATGTATCACCATGCCTTCCTCCTCGATTTGTCTCACCGTCCTGAAAAGGGACCTTCTCTTCCTCTCTGTCCTCCTCTTCCTCTTTTTGGTCGAATTTTAAAAGCAAAGAAGGGCAAAGAAGGGTTGTGAGACAGGAAGACACCTACCTCTCTTCTTTGTCTTTCGTCTCATCCTTTCTCGTCTCGTCTCCATGCCAATTCTCTCTCTCTCTCTCTCTCTCTCTCTCTCTCTCTCTCTCCCCCTGTCAGTCTGTATATGTGTGTGTGTCCATGTGCATGTGTGTTGGTCTTTTTTTCCTGGGCGACTGACTGACACTGTGCAATGACAAAATTCAAGTGAAATTAGAGGAAGCCGAGGGTGCACGAAACCGCATTTTTTTGAAAAATGAACCCAAAGACAAGAACAATGATTTTTTGGAATGAATGCTTTCGTTTGACCGGCACCCCCCCCACCTTCTTCTCCCTCTCCCTCTGTCTTTGTGTCTCACATAATCTCCCGTTTTTGCTCAGAAGAGACAGAAAAGATAGACCGACAGTCTAGACGTAGGTGGAAGAGGCTCTTGCATGGACAGACAGTGGGAGTCCCGTCTGTTGTTTTTGTCTGCAGGATCCCCTGCTTCTCCCTCCACTGCTCTCTCTTTTTCTCAGGTCGCTCTCGATCACACTTCATTTCCCGTCTGGCGCTTTTCTACCTTCTTGTTTTTTTTTTTTTGTTCTTTTTCCGACTGTCGGAAATGTCCGGCAGATGAACCGGTCGGACTGCCTCACGTCACGCAGGCCAAAGAGTCATGCTGCCGAATTTATGGACAAATCAATGATTGTTTGACTGAATGATTGATTGACTGGTTGAGTAATTGAGGAGATGAAACGAACAGAATGACGTCTGATCGAAGGCCGAGGGGGCAATCATAGCGGCGTCTGGGAGACTGTCCTTGTCCTTGCCAGGGAAGCTGCGGAGTTCTCCAGCAGTGAGCCCACGAGACTGAATGAATCGGCAAAGATGCACGAAGAAAAGGGACGATCGACCTCTTTCATCCTTCCTTTCTTCCTTCATTTTCCCCACTGTTTTCATCCGGATCTTTTTCTCTGCCTCTTTCGACCCTGCATGACGGACTGAGTGCAGTCATCCATCGAATGAACTGGAAGACCACAATTCATTGGAATAGAGAAGGGAAGAGAAAGAGGAGGGAGAAGGATGCGGACAAGTGTTACCGCTACAATCCGATTTGCACCCTTACTCCTCAAGGAAGGCAGTAGGGAGGCAGTGCGAATCGCTCCACTTACTCAGTTATTCGCTAACTGACATTCCTATCCACTGGATCCGACTCCACCAGCCAGCAGAAAGGCGGTAGAGATCGAGCGATCTGGGTGCCAGTGAATTCACGAAGGAAGAGAGAGAGCGCGCGCGCGCGCGCGCGAGAGAGAGAGAGAGAGAGAGAGGGAGAGAGAGAAGGAAACAACGACTCAGAGGGGGGCTCCATTTAACTCGTTAATTTGTCTACCCGCCCGGCCAGTCTGCCCGCGCGTTCGAGCAGCAAGAATTTAAAGGCAGGCTCCTCGCTTGACCAACTGACTTCATTGGGCTTGTCAGATAGAGGAGGTGAATATGAAGAGAAGAAGCTAGAGAAGAAGCATCATGATTGATCGATTGAAAACGATATTAAAACGGCAAAATGATCTAGAAAATGATACACTTATAGACGTGCAGAATCAGATAAGTTCATAACATAACATAACATTAATACTCCAGGTTTTCCCGCGGTTTACTACCGCGGGGATAGAATAAAACATTTAAACGCAGAACTTGAAGCATATGACATCTATCTAGGCTCAGGCGAGTGACTCGGAAAAACTGTTTATTTAGAGGTATTCTCATGTATTCTCTAAAGAAATAAATATTCTCTGGCGCATAAAGTTTTCCACGTAGTGAATTCCAACGCCTCCGACAAAGATTTTTTAGCGATGCCACAGAGCTGAAATAACTGTCATATTTCATTACCAGTCTAACCGATAATAAACTCCGAAACTTAATTTTTTAACTCGGTTGGGTTCAATTTTCTTTAAAGTTCAACATTTTTTCCTAACTTCTAGCCTAAAAATTCTAGGAAACAATATTTTTTTTCTTTTTTAAGTTATATTTTAGTGATAGTGATAGTGATAGTGATTAGTGGTGCCCTAGAGCACTGTCGCCGTTTTGTTTTATAGAGGTCGCCCCCGCAAACGGTAGGGGGGTGTACCTCATCGCTGAGGCTCAGACCACACTGGCACCCCGTGACCTGCCTGGTTTCCCAGGCCGCTAACAAACAACAATCTGTCTGCGCTTTATATGCTTTGGTCTATGGGCTGCTCAGAAGGGACTGCTCCAAAAATCGATCCAATGACACAGGACGAAAGGATACGTTGGCTTTGTGCACGCCCTGAGGGCTCTCTCCATTCTTCTCTCAGCGATTTCTCCTTCTCCCTCCCTCAGCTGTCTTCCTGCTTCCATTGCTTCCAGGATGGTCTTGTATTCTTCTTTTCTTCTTTCCGTTCCTCCCTTTCTTTTTGTGATCACTCCGTATCTCTCTGCCGGCACTGTTTCATCTAACAAGCTTCCAAGTACGTACCTTTCTGGACTTTCCTTGAACACTCTTCTTCTAAACGCCGCCCTCCCCAGAAACTCATCCACCGCACTATACCCTTCGTTCATCAAGAATTTGAACAGAGCCTCAGTGTGCAGTCTTCCTCTTTGTCCTTCTCTTTTCTCTCTGTAAACTTCTTTTACTCTCTTTTCTCTTCCCTCATTCCAGTCTGCTCCTAATGTTCTATATATGTGCGCTCTTTCTCTATCATAAATCGGACACTCAGTCAGCATATGGATCTCGTCCTCCAACATCTCTGTTTTCATCCATCCTTTGCAATAAGGGCAGAGTCTCTCCTCCAATGGCACTCAGAGTCTCTGCCCTCCTCTTTTTGGCACTTTTCCCTTTGTTCCCGCTAACGTCCTGTCTCCTACTCTACAGGTTGCTCTCCTTCTGTGTTCTCCTCTTGGTGCTACCCTTCTATAAGGAAAGGACACCCGTCCCAGTTTTTCTTTCTCTATTTTCATTCCCTCTCTTAGTCTTTCTTCTGACGCCTTTTCAACAAAATGAGCTGTAATCTGTTTCCGTTTGCTTTTGTTCGGTGTATGTGTGCCATATAGACTTTTCTTCCCTTTTTTCTCTCTCTTCTATCTCTGTCTCTCACTCCCCTCTCAATTCTCCACCTGAAGATTTCTTTCTTCCTCTCTTTTATTTCTTTATCTGTCTTGCTTACAATCTATCTTTCCATCCTATTTACTCTTTCATTCACTGCGTGTGTCCCTATCTCTCCTGGCTGGCCTGCGAGCTTCTCTTTTGAAAAAGGATGACTCTCTGTGAATAGTGTCTGTGTACATTTCTGTAAGTGCAGAAAGAAGTGAAAGGGATGCAACTCTGTTCTTCTTCCCCTCTTCAGTTCATCCTCTACTCCTCCTCTCAAGCAATGAATGATAGCCTGCCCAATCGCCTCCTTCCTCTTTTCTTTTAGTGCTTTTCTTGCCCATCTGATCGTCCTCTCTGCCACTTCAATATTAATTGGAAACATCCCCCCCTCCATCAATGTAGTGTCTGCGCTTTCTGTCTTCCTTAGCCCCAAGACCCACCTCACAAAGCGTCTTTGTTTTTTGTTGAATTCTGTATAGGCCTTATCTGTACATGGGTGTGTCTCACATCTATACATCCACACTGCATACACCGTCTGATTAAATAAATGAAAACATTCTGCCGGCGGCACGGCTGGCTCTCTGGCTAACTTTTCTATCAATCCTTGCATGCATCTCTCTGCTCTCACTGCTCTGTCTGCCATCATTACATCGAGGTCGCAGTTTGAGGGAAGAACCAGACTCAAAAATGGCTGTGTTTTCTCTTTTTTCGGTACTATGCTGCCTATTCTGATCTCTTCTGTCTGCCTTTGCCTTCAAAACCTCAGTACTCTCGATTTGTCAGAAAAGAGGAGACGGAGCAGCTCTACGTACTTCTTTAATCCCTCCAGCAGTTTGTTCAATTCTCTGTCTGTTGCATCGAGCAAAGTCGTATCGTCTGCAAATAATACGGAGAAAAAATCCACCCACCTCCCATCCTCTCCGACCGGTACTTTCGGTCTTTCTCCCTGTTCTCCTATTCTCCTTCTCCCAGCCCTCCCTTCCTTTTTTACTCTCTCTAACAGGTCGTATATGTATCCTTTGAAAAAAGTAGGCCCACTGGACCCCCCTTGTTTCGTCCCTATCAGATTCTGTTCTGGATACCACTTTCCTGTCCCTTTCACTCTTGCTCTTACTTTCTTGAGCGATGACAGGGCTCATCGGATTAGCTTCTCTGAAACCCCTGCCTCTTTCAGTTGCTGCTTAAGCTTGCTATACCTGACTGCGTCAAAAGCTCGAGTGAAAATTTTAATCAACGAGGGCCACAATCACAGAGAGATGGTGGGCAATCATAAACAAAAGAAGAAAGATGCATCCTGTTTTCTTTTTATATGCAAACTGCCATGAGTTCAGAATCTGCTTTGCTTCTCTCTCTACATTATTACCGAGAATCGTGTCCCCGCATTTTGCGTCTGCACATGCCAGGTGCACGTTTCTCTATCCCCCCATCACTGCCTATGTCGTGCCAGGCTTCGCCAATGCCGTCACCGGTAAATCATTCCATCTCTCTGGCTACCACGCATAACAAAAAGATGTATTAATCAAATTAGCATATATATTCACCATCACTTGAGATTTTTCATGTAATCTGAGCAGACCCAAAGGTATTCCATCCTTTCCAGCAGCTTTCTTAGGATTCCCTGCTTTTTTCATTGCCTCCCTTACTTCCTTTTCGGTAGCTATCTTCGTGTTCTTTTCTCTTACTGCTGTGCATCTTTTGTATTCTTCTTTCTTTTCTGTTTTCACTTCATCGTTTGGGAGCTTTATCTGTTTTTCCCATCCTTTTGTAACTTGTTCCATTGTGAGACTGTCCTTCATCCTCCTCGGTTCTCTCTTCTTGTCTTCTGTTCCTAGTTTCCTCCAGACCCTCCAGCATCCTCCTTCTCCTATTTCCTTCCTTATTCTTTGCACCTTTTTCATTGTTTCCTTGGATGCTTCCCTTTTCCCAATCCTGATCCTCTCTCTCTCTACCTCTTCTAGTTGTTTTCTTCTCTCTTCGTATTCTCTCTGCCATCTCTCTTCTTGCCCTCTTTCTGTCCGCTCGCCTTTCTTCTGTTTCAAGTTTTTCATTTTCCTTCTGATTTTTCTTTCAAGTACTCTTATTCTTCTTTGCTCTGCCTTTCCTATTCTCATTGACTCATCGGCTTCTAAGGCTTCTCTGTTCCCTTTTCTTTCCCTCTTCTTTTGTCGCCTTAGTGCCCACCTATATATTTCCTCTCTTACCTGTCTCATTTTCTTGTATTCTCTTTCTAATGCTTCTCTCTCTACAGTTTCTCCTTTCTTCCTACCATTTGCTTCTTGGAATACCTCCCCTATCTTCTTTATGGTGACTTTTTTGTTCAATTCTTCTATGAATTCTCTTTCCATTCTTCGTGTGAAAGTCCCTTTCCATCTGGGTCTTATTCTGTCCTCTTCTTTTTCTGTTTCTTTGAAGATCAGTCTTTTCCCTCCTTTCTTCTCTTTTTGTCCTCTCTTCTTTTCCTTCTCTTTTCTCTCTCCCTTCTTTTCCTTCTCTTCTTATGGTGGTTTCTTCTTTCCTCCTTTAAGGGTCAGTCTCAGACATGCATGATCAAAAGGGGCACTC